>JANKHO010000262.1:0-29118 GCA_027627235.1 Agrocybe chaxingu | reverse complement strand
TGTCAATCATCTTCTTCCTTACCACCATGAAGTTCACCCTCAACACCGCCCTCGTCGCTCTGGAGTGGCGTTCGTCACCTCTCTTCCCGCGCAGGTCGCCGCCGACGGGCCTGGCCAGCCCAACTACCCGCCCAACTACAAGCCGAGCACGACGTCGTATTCAACCACGTCCACGTATTCTAAGATGACGACTTCGTACTATACGACGACCACCCCATACTACCCTTCGAAAAGCCCTTGTCCCTCGAAGCTCCGGCGGCGACGGTTACAACAATGGCTGCAATGGCAAGGACGGCTACAACGGCAAGGATGGCTATAGCGGCAAGGACGGCTATAGCGGCAAGGATGGCTACAACGGCAAGGATGGTGGCTATGGGGGCCAGGACAAGAACGGCTACGACGGGAAGGATAAGTCGGACGGCTACTCGAGCTCAAGTTATGACAACGACAAGTCTAAGGGATACCAAGTCTTATGGGGCCAATGTAAGTTGCTTCTCTTTCTTGACAGCTGAATCTGCGTGCTAATCGCGATGCGATTGTTTGGCGTTGTAGGTGGTGGATACTACTACTACGGAACGAAGAAGTGCCCTCCTGGCGCTTATTGTCGGTATTTCTCGGATTGTAAGTCTCTCCTGCTGTCTTCTGCTGCGAGGTGCTGATTGTCCATGCGCGCGATACAGGGTACTCGCAGTGCAACCCGAACGGCAACTGATACCCTACTGCTGTTCCGTTCAGCATCGACGCTGGTGTCTCGTTCACAGGTCTGAGTGCGCGGAGAAGTTAGCGGTGTACGATTAGTGCTGGAGGGGAGTGGTCTTGATCGCGAAATTTAGAAAAGCCTTTCCTTGAGTTGAATTAAATACACTCCTTTACTCGGATTGCCGTGGCTCTCAACAGACTCCCATCTTACAGGTCTCCAACGGAACGAACCCTGAGGCCTGAGGTCCTGCAGAGAATGGCATTATTTAGGGTCAACGAAACACAGTATATTCAGGGCAAATGTTACAATCACGATACGAGCAAGACACGTTCTTGGACCATTTTGGCCACAGCTAACAGACATTCAGACGAGGAGCAAAGAAAAGAAACTTCTATGACGCTACTTTGAGCGATTGCGGGAGACACCAACGCCATTTACCAGATCCTGGTCTCGAGGAGCAAGTCGCTGTTGCCCTCCAAGCCGATGCAGGCCTTGAGGAAGCTCTCGAGCGCGTTGCGCTGCCTGTTGAGGCTGTTCACGACCTCGGTGCCTAGAACGAATATGTTAGAAACTAGGGTAGCAAAAAAAGGAGAATGGGAAACGCACCAGGCTTGACGAGAGGGGCCTTGAGCATGTAGGAGAGGAGCGACAGGACCGCGTACAATGGGGCGAAATCCTGGCCAGCCCCAACCTTGCGGTACTTGACGCGAGTAAGGAGCTCAGTGAGGATGGTCAAGTCGAGGATGAGGGGCGTGGCGAGGAGCGAGTCCTCGCACTCGTTGAATATGTTGATCGTCGAACGGCCACCGCAGAAGATCTCCGAGTAGTACTCGTCGATCGCGCGCTTCGAGTCGCCGACGGCGGGCACGTACTTGATGACGACGATGTGGTCGGGGTGCTCGCCCTTGCCGACGGGGACGCCCTTGGGCCCGACCGCAGGGGCCTTGTAGAGGAGGCGGTTGGCGTCGACCATGTCGTCGACGACGCTGCTCTTGCTGATCTCCTTGCTCTTGAACTGGCGCTCGGCGGAGAGGTTGTGGCCGTCGTTGTTGCCGAGGTGGTTGTAGGAGGCGATGGAGAGGGGCTTGATGCCTGCGTTGACGAGGAACTCGGCGAGGACGGACTTGAGTTTGGTCTGGCCGGACTTGAGATCGTCCCCACCGATGAACGACTGATGCTTCTCGGCGAGCTCGATGGCACCTGGCACAAAGGTGTTCTGAGGCGCACCGTTGACGAAAGGTTCACCCTCGAGGATGGCGGCGACGGCAAAGAGGGTCGAAGGAGACACCTCGGAGTGGGAGGCCTTGATCGCAGCGAGGAGGTTGTCCGCAGTATCATTGACGCCGGGGATGATGTCGCTGTAGCGCTCGGTGTTGGCGGTCCAGAAGACGACGACGCGGTCCAAGTCGTTCTCCTGCTTGAACTTGCGAATGTCGGCACGGATATGCTCGAGGTGAGCCTGCTTATCTTCACCCGGGATGAGATTGTCCGCGCGGGCCTCCTGGTTGGCGGCGATGAAGTCGGGGTAGTAGATGGACGGAAGGGGCTTGCCGAGGAGCGCCATGTGAGGAGCGACCTGGCGCTGGAGGTCGTAGTCCAAGACCTTGGAGCGCTTCATGGCCTTCTCGAGAGGGACGCCGGAAATGTCCCAACCTCCAAGCACGAGGTCGTTGGGGTGGACCATAGGAAGAATGTCAGAGACGGGGACATGGACTTCCTTGCCGCTGCCGGGCTCGGTTCCAATACGAACGGTAGAGGCACGGAGGACAGAGCCGATGTAGTTGGGCTGCTGGATGCCCTCCTTGGTGTGCCAGATGATGTTGTGGCGGTTGGCGAGGATGGTCGCGCACAAGGTCGTGCCGTTGTTCCCGCCAATACCGATCATCATCAAACTAAAGAATGGAATGAGCACAGACATGTGAAACAAGGGCGCAGGAACACGTACCCGGTCTTGGAAACTGCGCGCTTGGTCTGGAATTCATACTCCTGAACGGTGGGTTTGACAGAGAAGTGGCCGTCGGTCACGGTGACCTCAGAGCCACGGTTGAAGAACTTGGCGGTGATGTGCTCGTCGCTGTAGAGCGTGTTCTCGGACTGAACAGTGATCGCATGGGGGCGACGAACGGCGGTGGGATGGATGGGGAGCACAGACTCTAGTTCGGAGTCGGGAGTGTTGTACCCAGAGGTGTTGGTAGAGATAGGTGCCATGGTTCAGGAGTAGAATCAGAACTGTATGATAAATCCGGCGGCGGAGTGCTTGGAGCCTCTATGTTGGTTGTGGGTTGAGCAAAGTTGGTTCGAGTACATGCAAAGAGTTGCAAGTGAACCGAGGGAGGGGTTGTAGCGCAAGCAGAGAACTGTAGACGCGACGACGACCTTTGAAGCTGGGGGATCGAAACGCAAACGCTGGGCCTTTTATACAAATTTCTGGGGGCTGGGGTAGGAGTTGGTTGTGAAAAATGCAACGAGGTTGAGGCGGTAAGAGTAAAAGGGCGGCCGACTTCGCCCACGATGCAACGCCTTTTATGTCACATCTTTTTTGATATTAGATCGTACGATATGATGCGACGATCCGATCACAGTTTCCGTAAAAATGGAGAGAGTGCTGGGAAGACCTGCTTATTCGAATCTCGGTGAAGGTGCGCGCCGAACGTGGCCAGGTGTAATCTGGAGATGAAAGTCTTCAACGCAGGGTTCTTGCGCGGTGGAAGGGAAGATTTACCAGAATAAACTTCAATCCGGACTTTGGGATAACCGAAGCCGTCGCGGCGCAATTGGCCCCGTTTTGTCCGATGTTCTGTCAAAAAAAAATGACGAAAGTCCAAATACAGCCTAGGAGCTCCCGGCATCGCGGCAAACATCTACTCCCTCATAGGCTGCAGAAAGCACTGCGGAGGGGGTCCTGGTGGATAGGGGCTGAAGCGAGCCTTGGCTAGAAGAGATAGGGCGTTAATGTTTTCCTAAAGGATTAAAAAGTACATGAGGCGCGCATTGAGGATTATTGATGGAGATATCAGGCAGATAAGATAACAGCACCAAGCTAGGCGAACGTCTATTCATAGTCACAGGAAGGAGGAAGTTGAAAAAAAGGATGATTGGTGAAGACGTTCTAACACCCTAGGCTCCATATAGAACCGGAGAGTCGTTTACAAGCAAGCGAGAAGCAAACGCAAAGCCAGTGCAATCAACACCTCGGAAATAATAAGGCAGAAGGGGTTGCAAAAGGTGCGCAGTTTCCTTGTCCTCGAGGCACTGCGAAATTCGGCGGTTACGCGTTAGCTTGCCATGCAGCAGCAGGGTTGGTACTCAACAATAATCCGATAGTCTTGGGTATCTTCTTGGTGTCGCGACAAGTATACGATTTTGATCCCTCAAGGCGTCACCCTGGGTACTTACCTTCCTGGCCAGTGGGTATGGCTTTCAGCGGTGGTAACGGAGTGAAGGCTAATCTATGTCCTTCTGGCGGCAAGTTTAACAATAATCGACGATCACCCCATTGATCTTCAGGACCAGATATTTCCCCGCTTTGGGGACAGATGTGCGTAGGCGAAGGGCTTTCGGAAATTTATCTTCGTCGCTGTTGCGTGAAAGAATGAACATGCTCATTACCTTTCATTACATCTCTCACAATAGTCTGATACGAAATCGACACCAACAGGCATCAAATTCGGCCAAAGTATCCTGTGCATCGTGTATTTTGGGGTACTTACCACTGTCAGCCTGTGAGCACCGCACACCACATAGTTGGCGCAGGACGAGGTGACACCGGGGCTGGGGGAAATTTCAAACATCTCGAATACTCGGAAAATTCTACATAACGAAGTCTGCAGGTTAGCGCACCAGTGGCGCCTGCTCGGTAGCCCAAACGAGGGGGCATAATGCATGAGAAGAGGGGGGAAGAGAGGAGATCACGGTCCTATTCAGGAGAGGTTTATGTAACCGCCATGAGGAGGTCCAAGTCCAATCCGATTCCTGTCAACGTGCCGGGCTAGGGTCGGCCATTGACAGTCAATTACTCCCTTGACCGTTGTATACATAGGAATATTATATGATCTTCGAGTATGACGCAACAGGTACAGCGCCACGAGGTGAGTTGCGGTCTTGCAGATAATTGACCTGGACGCGGGATACGCTCAGCGAGACCTCACGCCCTCGACCGTCGGCGCCTAACGCCAATAAAAAAAGAATGTTCTGGTAGCGATTAAGAGCGAGAGGTAGTTTAAAGAGATGCCACTGTGGGCGTAGCTGTAGAAGGTATTCTTCGGAGGTGCTTATCTCGTTAGTTATAACATCCGGCCAACGCAGGGGAGGAAGAGGAACGTTCTAGACCCCCACAGCAGGAGTGAAAGCGGAGATATCTTGAGCCAAAGTTGTTCTTTATAGCAAACTCACGCTTTAGAAGCCTGAGCGCATTTGCCTGCTCGACATTTGTCGAGCCAGAATTCGGACCGGGGCATTCACTATTGTCTAGAAGAAGGAAGTGACGGCGGAACAGAAGGAGGTTCGTCTCTTCCTGGACCTTTTCTTGCTCACAGTCTGCCTTCGTTGCTCCAATGAAGGTGATCTGTGAGAGTAAGCCTGTCGTGAAAGCCTTGTTATTCGTCCCGTATCCTCCGGGAGATGCTTCTGGTATTCATTCATATCATGATGTCAATAGCCAACGAGGAATACAAGTCACATAGTCGGCCCTGGGGCCGATGTCTTTCCTGACGCGAGGGCATCAGCGAAGATCGCAAAGTGCGATAGTCTCTGCCGCCTTCGGCTTTTTAATTCCCCCGTTGGTTGTCGAATTATGAACAGGGGTCTCAAATAAATGTAAAGATTTATGACACAGGAGGTTGTCAAGAAGCATGCGTGTGGCCCCTTATCAGCGACAGTACGTGGTGGACGCTGTCGATCATGGACTGAGCATGTGAAGGTCGGCCGAAGGCTAAGCCTCCGCCGACTCAGGAAAAAAGAATTATATATATACCACCGTGGTGAAATGTGAAGCTGGGAACAAACTGGAGGAAGGGGACACGCAGCACCTAACTGATGCGACGCCATTTCGATCATGTCCAATTATGGAGAAGATGTGCGCGTGCGCCACACTGGTAGCCGCTTCCAGACCTCGTCCAGACTCCTATGCAGGGAAACTCCCGATTGCGTCAGACCAAGGCTCTTGTGTCTTGCGTCTTGGCGTCACTGCTAACACCGTTTTGTGGGCCAGAATTCATCTCGGTGCGAAAGATCACATTGTGCACCACACGAAACCCCGACTCTGATCGCAGGGACGTGCCACCCGATGTGCGGGGACAATCAAGAGACTGTATCCCAGAGCGCGGGTCTCTTGCGGCCAGCGCCTCGAGTTCCAGGTCGATGACGAAACAAAGGGTCGGGCAAAGAAAGAATCTGTCGAACGCGGAGACATCCTGTAATGGGCGGGAATCGGCGAGAGAGCAGAGTTGGATGTGATATTAATGAATGTCACTAACGGATGTTCGCCGACATCCCTGAGGAATCGGCGTCGTATGCGACGCGGTGCCTGAGGGTGAAAGAAGGGGCAGAGGGGGTGAAGGCTAGAGAAGGTGGTTGTCGGGGACAGATGGTTTACGGTGGGAATGAGCCTATATATGTCGCCGATTCTTGGTTTCTTTCAAGTGATGTACCTCGTAATTCCAGCACGCAGTGCACGAAGTTGACCATCCAAATCCATCGGTTTGAAAGCGATGATAACACTATGTTCAGCACACCGAATCGTGAAAATTTCAGCAAAGAAAATTCGAGGTGAGCACTGCAACAGCAGACGGCAAGCGGCCATACTGTGACCAAACGTGCAGACTGCATATGAAGCACCCCGGGAAAAAGACATGTAGCCATTTCTTCTCATCAAACCGCGATGTCTGAATACGAACGAGCTCTTGGGGGTTTCATTAGGTTCGGCAAAGAAGATGAGGACTGGATCAAACGATCTCGGTCGCAAATACACGTTCATATTCCGAGGACGGTCTTCGCGGCCTGCCAAACGGATAAAGAGATACTGTGCATGGGTACTTGCTTGATTAAACCAATCCCCAACCCAACATAATATCCCCGCCACCCATTCAGCCGCCAGATGGTGCTCATAGTTTGCCGGATTCCTAGGGGTTGATTCGAATTCGAGAGCCCATGGCCACCGGCCTGCTGGATGCACCGTATAACCTCGAGTGGGTAGGTGATTATTTGAGCCGAAGTACCTGCGATCGCGCCAAAAAGCAAGTGAAGTTTGTGGCGATGTCGTTCACGGAATCGGGCAGACAAGTGGTGATCGCTGTATTGGTTGAGTGTTTCCCAAGCTAGGAAGATGCCGCCGCGGTAAGGTATCGTGCCAGCGAGAGTGACAGCGAACCCTCGATAGAAGTTGACCATACCACTAGGTGTCAGCAACGGTTTTTCGTTGTAGACGCGCAGAAGGACTTGTAAGATACTAGGTCGCTCGGCAAGGCGCTGCGTCGTGATCGCCATCCGTACCCGAGCGAAGTTCGAAGGGGTACGTTATTGGCAAGACAGAATTGCCTAGCCTGCGACCATTCAGCCGAAAAAGCGTTTGGTCTGAAGGTGTAGGCATCATGATCTTGAAGTACATAAGTCGTGCTCTCACATTTATGAAATGGTGACCAACCTGCAACACCGTGTCATACACTGTGTATCCCAATGCGGCGTGAGGTACGGCTCGAGCCAGCGTCAACGATTTGCCACGATACAACGCCAGAAATCCTTGGCTATGAATAATGTAACGAAGGCCGTGATAGACACCGCGCCATTTCCCTAGTAGAAAGTGAGTCTTTGAAAAATCCAACTATGAACTGAGTAACATACCAGAAAATCGTTTGTACTCATGGTGATGTGTTTGAAATAAAATCTTTATGGGTCCAGAGGTGCAACAGCAGTTTTCGCCTAAGCTTCTTGCGTTTTCAGCCGAAAAGCGCATAAGTAGAAATTCAAACTGACAACGCCCCCGGCAATCCCTCCAGCCAGCATCGAGCGGATATAAAAGCTTGACTGTCGTTTCTTCGAAGGGGGCTCCGCCATGATCCGTGGTCGAGGAATGTCACGGGACGTTGGGGAGGTGCGTTCAAAGACACATACCAGTCAGGAACTTCAAGAGGAATATTAGCAAATGGCGCTAGAACATTTCATGGTGAACATAAATGTAAGAGCCAAGTTGAAGGGACCTCGTAGACACGCAGCTGTCATTAGTCACGCCCTTTACAACAATCGTGACGCTAACGTCACAAAGTCAGTTACAGAGGGCAACAGGCAAGAGCAAAAGTAACTATAAAGTACAAATAATAAATGAAAGGGTACAAACAAATAATAAAGCAAATGCTTCGCTAGGGGTCACATATAATATATCATAATTATATTGCAAATATAACCGATTAACCATTATCAGATTTCCCCTATTACTATACTTTTATTAACCTTTGTTTAATTTACTCTCCAGCTTTTTATAAAAATTTGGACAAAGGCAAGGCTGACGGTCCGGCGTGGTCCGGCGAACACTGGTGGTCGCGCTTTTCCCGTGAAGCAAAAAAAATGGTATCGGGACCCGGAAGTAGGACGTCATCTCTATGGTAAGAGGACGGTATTTAAGGATGTTCCTGTAAGTATACCGAATTTCTTTCTTTTCCCAATTCTTTCCTTGCTTTTGATTTGTTACTATGCAATACTCCTGCTCCACAGGGATGAAAGCGGTTCGAGCTGAGGACCCTGATGTTTAGAAAGCAACTGCAAGCGCCTCAGAAACCGCACTCGTAGCGCCACATAAAGCTTATAGCCACTTATTAATCTGTCGATTGAGCTTTCTATAACGTAACTATCCATCGATGGCGATCTTTCTGGGCTAGACGAGCTGTGAAACGTGGATTGGCGCTCATGGGCGCAGACGTTCCATGAAACCATCGGGGGGTATCAAAGATATGACCTATATGCCATATAGAATAGGGAGACAGAGCGGGTTTCCGATTCAGGCTGGTGGCGTCCCCTCTGAGAGGATGCACGATACGTTCACGCTTTCGGCGTTCTAACAATCGTTCGAAAATCATGGATGCCATCATGTATAAGGTGGGTATATTTTCAGTTGTCACCAAACTGTGCTTGATGACAAGGATACCAATTTCTCGGATTGGCGCTCTGAAGTGTGGGCGCTTGCCTCGCCACATGACCCTCGAATGCCACCGCCCTAGGCCTGTCAGGCCTGATATTAGGTTGAGCCGGCGCTTGGTAGTTCTGTGAAGCCAGGAGGCCGGACTTCATCACAACCTTTGGCTTAAGGATTAACTGGTGCGTGAGACCATCCGTTCCGCGAGGCAAGGTGACCTTCACCAGGCCCATCGCCGTTGTACCAGCGACTTTTGTCTCCATGCCTGGGCGAGCTGGAATTTTTGGATCGATGAAGGCTTCATCCATGAGGAACGGATCGAATATCAGAGTCTTGGGGCGTATCATCTTAAGCTCAACATACTCGGTTGCGTTCTTCCTGGTGGTGCTGAGTATGTGTCGAAGTTCATACCCCAGGTTAAAGACGGGAGAGTCGAAGATTTGGTGCTGGACATGCTCCTGGTCGGAAACAGTCCACTCGGCGACGAAGCATGCATTTGCAAAAGCCTCGAGCACTTCATTCTTCCACTCTTCAAGGGGTAATGTGTGCGTCTGGGGCCGATTTTCTACTGGCAAAAATACATTAGTGTTCAGTCCAAGGCATAAGGGAGACTGACGAGGAGCTCGGGCAGGTCCATACACTGTGCCCGAAGCGCTTTTGTTGCCCTGAGGTTCCTCTGCCATAATTTTCCGAAACAGTAACTTAACGATGAGTACTTGGATCGCAATCCGTGAAATGAGGGGATTAACGATAGCTTCTCCTTTACTCGGCTGGTTAGAGAGAATCGAGACAATGTCCTTGCTGAGGTGCGCCTCTGCAGCGTCGTGCCTCTCCTTCCAGTCGCAGTGTTTGAATACGTAGAGGTGCCGGTGTCGAACAAGCAAATGGCTGAGAGATGCTGCGAGGTCGGAAATCTCTTTGTTAAGCGCTGTAACTCGTTCGACGACCTCCGTAGTTGAAATGTGATCGGGCTTCGGATACCGGGGATGATGTTGAGGGGCTACGAAATTGTGGGCCGCTGGGATGGGCGGCTTTAGTTTCATCTCGCGTTGCGGATGCAAAGCGCGAGGCTCCCGCTGTGGGCAGCCGTTGCCCGCTGCGACCTGGGCTTGAAGCTGCGAATTCTCTGTCCGCAGACCAGAAACCACTGCTTCGGACTGATCCAGCTCAGCGCGGAGGCGGTTATTCTGCTCGATGAGATTGTTCAATACCCTCTCGCGCTCTTTTGACGACGCTAGCAAAGCTTCGATCTCCCTTTTCAGGTGGTCAACACAGACCAGCGGATTTCCGACAACTAGATGATCTTGAGAATGATGCTTCAAATGACTTCAAACCAACTCACTTCTGGGCCCGTTCATAGGAGGCGGGAAGTAGGGGAGGCGGGATCAAGCATTCAGCGCTGGTGCCAGGGGTCATTAGTTCAATAGACGCCCATCGAGGTGGCGTGGCACCTTGCGGAAGTTAACCGTTGTTCGAGCTTCGCGGATATCTGTAACCATTCATCATTCTGTCAACTACTACTCTGGAACGGTACTGGTATCAGGAATTCATTCGGACCCTCTAGAGAACCGACCAAGTGACATTGGAAACGATCCCGTCGTTGACGTCTGCAAGCTGTGCGAAAGCAGCGGAGGAAAGACCAACGTTGTACTCGCTGTTGTTCGCGACAAAGAAATCAACTACCTGAGCTTTAACGCTCTTCGAGTTATCTAGATCCAGCAATCCACGAACCCGTCAGAATCCCGAATATGTAAGGGTAGGTCATCATACACTGAACGAGCAGAGAGCGGCGACAGAGCGGATTTCTGCACTAGATAAGTGACGCATTCCTAGAAAAAGAAACCAGTACATACTTGTTAGGGTTACTGGTCGCTCCTCTGTCGAGCCCCGTATAGTTCAAATGCCTATCCGTACATCAAACAGATCTGGAACTTACGGGAACGTGTTGAAGAAACTATTGGAGACGGATCCAACAAGCTGGGAGCTGCTATTGGTGAAGCCACAGGCACCAACACCTGGTACGAAGTTGAATACTGCCACAGATGTGGTTAATAGTGATTTGTCCTTTCCAGAAAAAACAGACGTACGCGTTCCGACATGTTTCTGAGCCATGGATGACACGGAAAGAGACAGAATGAGAACAAAGTGTGCGAGGTAGAGCATGGTGGTGAAGGTGCAATCGATGCGGAATGGGAGACAGCAGATGAAGACGCCGAGGGCGATTTCAGTGGCTTTATACCTGGACAAGGCAGGCTTGATGATCCGCCATCGTTCTTTGCAATGGATGGGAAGCGAATGAGCACCCATAAAGCAGTACTGCATTGACCACTAACCATAACTTGCGTAAGAGAAGGCACTTAGATTCCAGGTTTAAGCTTGAGCCTCACCTGCCCGTTCACGACGCCGCACGGCAAGTTCGCCGCGGAAAGACTACAAAGCATCCTCCCAAGGTATGTAATATAGAGCATCATTTCGCAGTCTGAGGGGTCTGAATAGCTTGCGCGCCAGGGTCTTCATAAACGTAAAGGAAGGACGCAGATTCTGACGAACAGCGTCGATAGCCAACCCGACCTTGGGATGAATACGAGGTTCATGACTGGAGAAAATCGTGAAAAATCGTAATAATAAGCACCTACAAGATCCGCAATAGCACAGGAACGACATTGTGCTTCAATCTCCGTCAAGGCGTTCAGTCCGCGCTCAACACACGCGCATATATGCGCGATTTATTCGCAAAGGAAGGCTTTTGAGCCTCAGAAGCGGTTGTGCTTTGCCAAATGAAATCGAGGGGCTGTCTTCTTCGCATTTTCCGAAGGATTAACGGGACATCGCTCCCCGAGGATGTTCAGCGACAGTAACTAGGTATAGACGTGGTGAGCGTTGAGTATAAGGAGCTGATTCGCCGTTGTCCGGAATGACAAACAAGCGGTGCTCACGGTCACAAACAACGGCCAGGCGCCTGGCCTCGCTTTTCTTCGTCTGCCACTACAACCTCGGCATCTCAGGTCCTCGCATCGGACCTCGACTGCGACCTCGACGATTCTCCGTGGCTTGAGACGCATATTGATGTTGGACGCCGGACCTTCGTCGCCCTCATCGCAGACAGCCGACTCAGAGGTGACCATGGGACTCAGTACGCTGCCATACGACTTGCTACTGAACATTGCCACGTACCTGGACCTGCGCGATGTTCATGCACTGCACTCTGTGAGTATTCTTTAAAGATCGGACGATGGTGCATGTCGCATTTTCGAGATGGGGACACACGGATGGCTAATCTTGTGCACTCTTCAGACATCCAGAGCTCTCTACGAGGCATCTACCACACGCACGGTATACCGGAAGCTTGCGAACGATCTCCTGCGACGATGTCGTGCGCTGCCCCTGAAGGGCTTTCAACGCCTTTCGGACCTTACCACCGAGCAGCTCATCCGCGCTGTAAACAAGGCGACCCACTACGAGGCAGCATGGCGCGTCCGAGCGCCGCAGCCTATTGCCTCAGAAGCCCACACGAACGGAATTAATTCGCATTCAAACTACATGGACGTATCGCCGAAGAGCCGTCTCTCGGAGAAGGTCCAGCGGGAAGGGCACAAGTGGTACAAGATCGTGTCGGCGCCACCGGGGGAAGAGGTCGACTGGCTCTCACCAATCACGTCAAGTTATACGCTCTGTGCGACGAAGAGTGGCAAGGTTGTATGCTGGGACGTCCAATCAGACACATGCCTCGCTGAGTGGAACCCCGGCGCAAGATGGGAGCTTTGGAAGTGTCGGGTCGAATTTGAGGAGAGGACGGTGTTTTTCACGATGGCAAAAGTGCTTTCTGGATCGTGAGTGGGCCTAGTCACTATATGCACAACCGATACTCGATGTTCATCGTTTTCACAGCTACGATGACGATCGTGTTATGGAGTTCGTCTTGATGCGACTGACATTTTCTGACGGCCCGTCTGGCGAGAGTTCTCCAAACCCACCTATCTTCTCTCATGTTACAGAGTTTCGGACGACAGGCGTTGTAATGAACGTCTTCCTCCTCGACCCATCTGAGCGCCTATTATCAGCCTTCATCTGGGTTTCCACTTCCAACACGATCGGGCTTTACGCACTTCCGGACTGGGACAAGAACGAGTATGTATTCGTTGACACGGGCATCGAATGCGTGAGTTTTCTGAAATATCCATTTCGTCATCTAATGTTGCCTCAGGTGATGTCGTCGAACTGGTCATGTATTTTGTATCAACAACATATCGTTATCCACTGTGAAGAAAGCGATGCTGCATATCAACATTTTTATCCTCTATCACTCTTACGCACATATACGAATACCCTGCCGACGAAAGATTCAACACCGTCTATATCCCGACGCCTACCGCCTGCTCGCACCCTCAAGAAGAAGTTCATATTTCCATTATTCGTGGAGACCGACTCGGATGCGGATGAACCAGATCTTGAAGGCGACATACATACAACTATCAACGAATCCTATCTCGAAGATACCTTCATCACAACAAGTATACCTATACTCAATGGTGATATGCTGAACTCAGCAGGGCCATCTACCCAACCCACGACCGCTGTCCCATCATCTTCTCCATCACAAGCATCCACAACTTCCTCTTCCTCATCTTCACTTGTGATCACAGCACCTCCTCACGACAATCCCAACCCTTACCCATTCCCACCATGGTACCCGGAAAGTGCACACTTCGTTCGGCAATGGTGGCCCAGCCTCGCCAACATACCCCGGGTCAGCTGTACCGTCGTCCTCCTTGCCGCTCACGATCCGGAAACACATCGAACGCGGTTTGTCCTCGCTCAGCATTATTTCCGGGTGCCGCTTGATCATGCGGAGTGGGAACACAGCATCACCGCTGTTCAGGGAGAAGTGCCTGTCACGAACGGGAAGCTGCTAAATGGACACGTGAACGGGAAACGGCCGGCAACGCTTGAAGACGTGCAGGACGACGCGCTGATGCATCTTTGGTACGTGAGTACACCGTTCGAGGTCGTGCGCGTCTTCGATGGGCAGGAGGAAGAGGATGATGGCCAGTTGGCTGAGCGACCTCGTCCGCTCGTGGCGGTCGACTTTGGTCACGCGGTATGGATCGAGTACGATGACGAAGATCGGCCAAGAGCAGAAACGGATGGAGAGAGCGAAGGAGGCGAGTCTAAATCGCTGAGATTTGTCACGTTCCCGCCGTTCAGTGAGGAATACGGTGTTGAGATCGATCAGAGCTCGGGGGGCACAACTGGAGAGGTCAGGAAGCTGGAAATCCCACCAGAGCTGGACCTGTCGACTGTCGAGACCATCAATATCGACCAGTCACAGGGTGCGATTATCCTCTCCGATAAGACAGGGAGAATTTTTATTCTCTGCTACGAGTGATTTGAGCACTGGTGGGCATCATGATGTGGCATGCGAGTGCTTTCCTGTTTCCCTCCATTTGATAGCACTTTTACTGATATCCGGGATGGACTCGGTGGATGGACCTGCTCCGACGATAGTCGTTATAGATCTGTATTATCATGTAAGTCGCTCTGCAGTAATTTGTATTTAACGCACGGATTTATTGCAGTGTTCTCCTCACTGAAGATAAGATCAAGCAAACGGATCAACAGGTCCAGGAACATCAAGATAATTGAACCCGCGGAACAAAATCATGAGAACAAAAATTAGCCGTCGTCGGCATGCTTTTCTCTTTCTTCGCTTCCTCTTCATGGGACAAATTGGGGGACCTCTTAGACTCGTGGAACTTTCGAAGATCCCAGACTTTGCCCAAATGCAACACGCCATGAAACTTTTTCCGGCTAGATCGACACGTTCACAATTTCAATAATTAGGCCTGAACAGTCGGTCTGCAGCAGGAACCTTGCAGGAATCAAGCTGCGAATCCAGCCTATATGGGCTTTAGAGACGAACAGGCCGGTTCTGGTTTTATTTTCTGATTGTATTGCAAACCCACTGGCAGCGCTAAAAACCTGCAGGAGCAACCATCCTGATTATCATGGTCGAGCAGGCTGACATGCTAGCAGCCCCGGAAGGTCAAAAGAGGAGGAATCACCCTGAATGCCGACAGGGCGATACCCAGATGCGTACCAGAAGATCATTCAAAGCCATTACTCGTCGGGTTTGTCATGATTAGAACCAATCATTACGTCGACCAGATGATGCTCTGGATTCCTTATATACCTCCTACATGGGACCAGGGCTTCATCTCTCCCCCCAGGTCAATCACGACTCGTAAGTGGATTGCAGTTTCCCTTTATGAGTCTTCACGTTGAAAGGCGCCCGCAGCACCTCAACTTATCGCTATGCAGACAACATCAAAGGAAGCACCCACGAAAGCGGTTAGTCTCGCGGCTATACACTGTCGATCCCATTTGAATCCTCAGAAATACTCAGGGCGACAAGTTTCTCCCTCTTGACATTGCAGTTGTGGGTGCGGGACTGGGCGGATTGGCTGCTGCCTACCTCCTTGGACGCGCTGGACACAGGGTCACTGTCTTCGAAGCCGCCTCCACTATCACCGACGTGGGCGCTGGAATTCAGCTGTCGCCGAATGTCACCAGGCTGCTAGCACGGTGGGGTTTGGGTGAGAAGGTGAAGGAGCTCGCGTTTGTGCCCCAAACCTTATCCCTGCGTCGCTGTTAGTCGACTTGCGCCGTGAATGATTGTGTGTTCTGACGTTATTTTTAGATAAGAACGGCGAGGTTGTTGGATGGAGGAAATGGGGCGAGATAATGGAGAGAGATTACGGCGCGCCTTATTGCCACATCCACGTCAGCCTTCTTCCTACCTCGCATACTGTGTATACAATTTCTGACGTCGATTTAGCGAGCGGATATCCATAACATCCTTTTCGAGCACGCAAAGCCGTACATCAACTTCCGGCCGAGCTCGACCGTGGTCTCAGTTGATCCTTCAGTGCCTTCACTCACTCTGGCCTCTGGGGAAATCATCAGGACGCAGGTTGTGATAGGCGCAGACGGTGTCCACAGTCGCATCAGGAGTATCCTCGTTGGGAAACCGGACTCTGCAACGCCCACGGGCGATGCGGCGTACCGCACACTGATTCCGACATCTTTAATGCTCAAGGATCCGGAGCTGAAGGAGCTAGTGAACGAGGGCGCGAACTGCTGGATGGGGCCGAAAAGGCACGTCGTCGGATACTGTGTCGTGAGTGACGTTTCAGTGATTCATCACTGTCAGTCGGGAGAGAGCGCTCATCATAAGCTGACAGAGACGCAAGGAGTTATATAATCTCGTCTTGATCCACCCGTGTAAAGGAACAAATGAGACCACGAGGGAGGTCGATTGCGATGTCATGCGGAAGGACTTTGAAGGTTTCGAGCCGCGGTACGCGTTTCTTCAAGCAATAATACCTTTCCTAGTGTTGAAGCACAATATGACGACAGCGTTCAGAAACTATTGTCCTTAGTCGATTCGGCTTTGGTGTGGTCACTGATGGACCGCAAGCCGCTGGACTCATGGGTGCACAAGGACAGTAAAGTCTGCCTCCTTGGAGATGCCTGCCACCCTATGCTCGTGAGTTGCGCTTTGGCTTTCGCACAACCTCGCATGCTGAATCAGGCTAATTAGCCATACCGAGCGCAAGGCGCAGCGATGGCGGTAAGTCACAAGCTACAGTCTCGGTCGTTTTGCGTTGACATATTCTGTCCGCTCATAGATCGAAGACGCTGCTGTTCTTGGCAATTTGTTATCTCGAGTGACCCAGCGGAACCAGGTCCCTGCCCTGTTGCAGGCGTATCAGGACCTTCGCTTACCGCGTGCCACACTCGCGCAAGACGAGTCGCGTATGAATCAGTTGACCTTCCATCTGGAAGATGGCCCCGATCAGGAGAGACGCGATAACTCGATGCGTGCGGCGATGGAGGTTGCGTTGAAGGAGCTTCGAGGAGAGATTGCGGATACTACATGCGTTGGAAGCGAGAATATGTGGGGTGACAAGGAGAAAAACGATCGGAGTTTTGGCTATGATGCAGATGTGCACGTAGAGAAGTGGTGGGCTGAGAATTCCGGTCGGGTTCTCGCTAAGGCGAAGTTGTAAATTAGTGAGTTCAGGCTCGATTTTGTCTTCCGTGGCTAATTGGGATATTGAGATGTTCATCCAGGTGTTTCTCTGTAGATCGTCTCTGTAGGTTATTACTCTCTATGCTTTCTTCCTGATTGTTCCAGATGTGACCCTGTGAAGGGTGTCCTCCCTGGTTACACGAGGCCGAACCTCGATGAAAGGCAGGCCTTACATAAGAAAGTCGTGACTTGCATACCTGGGCGCCTAATTCGTATCGTTCTTTCATCTCGACCATGACGGCTCGTAAGGCGTTTAGTGGTGATTCTCGCAAACTTGTTCTTGCCTTCGACGTGGGAACCACATTTAGCGGGATCTCTTACAGGTGCGCTGTCACGATGCTCTTTGTCCTCAAAAAGTGGACTCACCTCGTGGCGGGCAGCATCCTTGATCCCGGCAGATCTCCAGAAATCAGAGGCGTAACAAGGTGATCAGTGATTCAACGAGACGCTGTACCTGTTATTGAGCTTAGATTCAGATTTCCCAGCCAACACGAGACCTACAACGGTTCCTCCAAGATCCCAACGATCATATACTATGACAAGAGTGGCAAAGTTCGAGCAGTAGGGGCTGAGGCAGTGACTGAATCGACGCTGATGGCTGCAGAGGAAGAGTGTTGGTTCAAAGCTGAATGGTCCTCCCCCGTTGTTGCTTCAGCTATTTCTGCTATGACTAACAGTTGCCGACGACCATAGGTTCAAATTATTGCTATGCAAGAAAATAGGAAATCCTCTCGTACAAGAAATATCTCTTCCACCGTGCAAGACCATCACTCAGGTTTTCGCTGACTTTCTTAAGTACCTGTTCGAGTGCGCATCAGAATACATCAAAGACACTCACGCCAATGGTCCGGACTTGTGGGCATCGGTGAAGGGCAAGGTCGACTTCGTGCTCTCCCATCCTAATGGGTGGGAGGGTAGAGAACAAGCTATCATGCGGAACGCAGCTATTCTCGCAGGATTGGTCCCGGACACCCCGGCTGGACGTGGGAGGGTATCGTTCCTGACGGAGGGTGAGGCAAGCTTGCATTTTGCGATCGAGAACGGCCTTTTGGAAGGTGTAGCAGAGGTTGGTCCCTCTGCGTCTTTCATTGTTAAGTGTGTCTCAAAATGTGATTATAGAAGGGGCAAGGTTTCTTGATCGTCGATGCCGGTGGTGGCACTATCGACACGAGCGTCTATCGTCGCGAGCCTGGAGGCTCCAAGTCCTTCGAGGAAATTGCAGCCTCTCAATGTCAGCTCCTCACTGTTGTTGCATCTCGATTACTTTCTTACTTCCTGAATGGATGCAGGCCACCTGAATGGTTCAGTATTCGTCAGTCGGCGGGCACGTCAGTATCTCAAGGGTTGGCTCACCGACTCGCCCTTCGAGGATGATGTCGATATGATCGTTGACGAATTCGATCGGGCGACCAAACAACGATTCTCGGACCCCAAAAATCCTCAGTTTATCAAGGTCGGCAATACTCGCCAGAATTTCAAGGAATGGAATATCAGTCATGGCCAGCTGAAGCTCGATGGGTACGTACAAGTGGTCTCAAGAATGCCATCACCTTGTGATCGTTGGTTCCTCTGTGGCATAGAAAAGTTGTTCTTTCTTTCTTTACGCCATCTTTTCGGTCCACTGTGAAATCTATAGGGGAGCAGAGAAGGTTGTCTGTGTCTCCCATCAAGGCGAGCGCTTACATCAAAGAAAATGTACCGGAAGACCTAATTTAGGCGACACACAGCACGTCATCCTTGTGGGTGGCTTCTCTGCCAATGAGTGGCTCTTCAAAAGTCTGAACGACAAGCTAACACCCCATCAAATGAACGTCTTTCGTCCTCCAAACCGAGTGTAAGTCATTTGCGCCGCCAGCTCCTCTTTTACAAACAAACTGAGGGTTTAACGATCACGTTGTAGAAACAAGGCAGTCGCGGATGGAGCGCTCTCCTTCTACCTGGATCGTTATGTGACCTCCAGGGTCTCGAAGTATACGTTTGGGACAGACGTTTGCGTAAACTACAATTCATTCAATGAAGAACATGTGAAGCGTCGGAGCAAAGTATTTCGTCATTCAATTTCGGGGGAGTTGAAGATTCCTGGAGGGTTTTCCGTCATTCTTCCCAAGGTCAGTAGCCCAGAAGTTTTGAACTACAAGAGCACCTAATGTTTCGTTGATAGAATACTCAAGTTACGGAAGCCAAAGAATTTCGACAGTCCTTTATCATGCAACCAGCCTTCTCTCCCCGGAAAAGTCAAGGAGTGGAACAAATCGACGCTGATATTTTCTGTTACCACGGAACAGATAAGAATCCTGCCTGGATGGACACTGACCGTGGTATGTACCCCCCAAATTCATGTGGAGTGTGTGCGTGTGGCTCACTCATCGTTGACACACCAGGGAACTTCGTCCGCCTTTGCAACATCGTAGCAGATCGACCGCAGATGGCTCGAAAGATAAAGACGAACAGTGACCAGAACAAAATCTACTCGGAGGTATCTTTCGAAATTGTTATCCTGTTTGGCAAGACGGAACTCGAGGCCCAGATAGCCTGGCTTGAAAATGTGAGCCGTCAATGATATTGTTTGTCCATTTTACTTGAAAATCCTGACTGACCATGAAAATCAGGGGGTGGAAAAAAGGTTTGTCAAGACGATGTCTTTTCTTCCCTTGTCTGATGCATACCGCACTGTTTTAAGGAGCCCAGCGAAGATCGTATACAATGACGAGGATTTCTGATACTCAGCAGATTTTGTGGAGGTGTGCTGCGTCGCTTTCCTAATCCACACTGTATACTCGAATACCTCTCCGCTCACTGTGTCTGACGCCATTGATAAGTATCGTCTTAACCGAATACGCATGCTAAGGCTCAAGGAAAAATGTGACATCCACCATTGACGCCCTTCAATATTCGTCTTCGCGCACATCTGGCATCTGTTGAACATATCGTTGACATATCGCTGTCGAACAATATGTGTCCTAGCCGCATCATTGCAGAGCAGGTGTTGATGGAGAGGCATATCAATCAGGGCGTATCAGGGCCCTTTAGCATATTTGTATTGCAAGTGGAGCAGGCCAGAAGACGCCAGAAAAGTTCCTTCGCGTATTTTTGATCTGCAAAGTGCGCAGTCGTTCCGTTGTTGGCAGAATCGCGGGAAGACACGATCGCACGAAGTCATGAGTCTGGCGAGACCCGAGTGGAGAATCACAAGGACATCCCAGTGAGAGCTATGTCCCGAGTCGTAAGCGAGAACAAAAGCTTTTTCAAGTTGAAGGAGTCCAGAAGATAGATAGAAACCCTGACCAGGAGTAAAGCGTTAATTGAGGACGTCGGCGCACAATGCATTGCCCAATGGAGTTGTGGTACTCGTGTGCATTGGTCAGGGGCGGAGGTTCTGGGCGCCAAAGGGTCAGGCAACGACGAAATACCCGACAGGAAATGTGAAAGTGCGTCCTGTCGGAAGCACAGACTCGGCAGAGGTCTCGAAACGAAGCGCTCGGTCCCGATGGAGGTGCCGGAACCAGGTGATGAGCGCGACTGGTCCCGCTGGAGCAGAAATTCTGATGCCTGCACCCGCGGACCCGCCTCACGTTTCCCCCGGAAATTCTGCAGGTACTTGCCACTTGCATTCGGGAAGGTTTGCACCCCAAAGGGCACGCGACGGCCAAACTGTCAGGCTGTACGAGTTCGGGGTCCTGGGGTTGACATGAGGCTCCAGCGTGCTTGAGTGGCCTGAGAACACTGTCCAGAGGGTCAATAGACATTGAGTGGTTGCCAGATGTTTTACGAAAGCTCACCCTCATGGCTGGCGCCAGGTGAATCTTCTCTAATTTCGGGAGGAATGGTCGTTATGTGGATGTTGAAGGAGATGAGGCGGAAACGATGAAATAAGTTTCTCACAAAATCTATGTTCAGACCGTTGATTCTATAGAAGTATCTTCTCTGTGTATAAGGTCTTGAAATTCAAACTGCATAGATGCACATTAGTGAAGGTACAAACGATGTAAAAGGCTTCCTTTATAACTTAGAAGATATATTTCCAAGTTCCAACCTGTTTTTCTGCGTTTCTTCTGGAGCCCTGAGCTAGGAAAAGGCAAATTCCGATAAGGAAACGACAGATGGTGGCATGTCGTCTTTTTAGAACCTTGATTTGGTGATAGTGGTCGCAGGAAGGGCGCCAGAAAAGGGCAAATAACGCCCACGCCCCATATTTTGTCGCTCATCTTCCTTGAACCCGTCTTTCATGACTGGGTGATGTTCAACCACGATCCATTCACCATTTTCCCCCTCTAAAATCCAAAGTGCGCGATCTCGCCGTTTTCTCCAGCTTTTGCTGACGACTGGCCTTTTTTCAGGAGTCAGAACGGTGTACGTGGTCACCGGTGACACCATAATCACCTCCTACCCCCGCCATTCCCCTAAAGCACACCTTTTTTACGACACACGAACACACGATAGTACAGTTATGGCACCAAAACGCGGCCAGCCATCTAATGCACGCCAAGAGTCACTAAATGTGAACGGACAATCGTCGCCTGTCCAGCCGCGTTCGACATCACCATCCTCGGGCTTCACACAATTTTTAACACGGCCGTCGAAGTGGTTCAGTCGCAGCGTGTCTGCATCGAAGGTGTCACCCAGTCCCTCAGAGGAAAGACCGAGCATTGGGAGTGGAGGGAGGAAACATAAAATCTCTCGTCCAACAGACCCGCGTCCTATTTTGGACGCATATCAGGCAGGAGGTGCCAGTCGGTGAGTCTTTTCTTCGTTTGTTTCGTAGTTGGCGTCGCCCTTTGCTTTATCGTCGCGTTTGTTTGAGGACATGCCTCGCAAATCCTCGTATTTTGAAAAGGAACTCATCACTACTATAGATCCGTTCTCGACCTCTCCGTTCGCCAGCAAGGATCAATCGAGGTGTCAAGGTTCCCGCCTCCCAGTGTTCCATCGAGTCCCACTGTAGGGCACTCGCTCAGCGGTTTGGGAGACCTACGCGCCATTTCGCGAAAGGGGTGGTCGCGGTCTGCGGATGACCTCAGCAGGATATCTCCAGCAGAATTCTCTCCTGTCAAGCCGTCTTTCCAGGAACGTATCGCGGAATATCGCAGTCGGAGCGACAGCAACCCCAGCATAGTTTCCCCTGCGAGCCAAAGCCCGATCTCTTCTTCGCATCCGATCAACGGGCGGCATCCGTTTCCGTCAGCCGGACCCTCTTCCCCATCGTCCTCGCCGCCACGAAGCGCGACACTGCCTACGGTCTCCATTTCCATCTCTTCACCAGCCCTCGACGAAGGACTGGCTCCTAGGACCACCTCGCCAACACCTGCCCACACGCGATCACACTCATTCACGCCGAAGCTACCGTCCAAGCTAGCAGTACCCCGAATTGCGCAAAGTCCCCAACGAGAGCGCTCCCATGATCGCGAACTCGATGTGCGAGACCTCGACAGGCCAATGCTTGGCACACCGACGAGGGCAGCGTTCGGTTTTGGGTTTTCGGTGCTTCCGCCGAATAAGATGATGTTGGACACCAGTCCGGCACCGTCGCCGACGAATTATCGGTCTACGACGCTGCTTCCGCCTCCATTGATCACCGAGCCTAAGGGTGGGCCCGATCATGAGCTCGCCGACTTGAAACGGTCGTCACAGATTGTGTTCAACAGCGGTTTCATCAACCGTCTCGCCGACGCCCAGACAAATTTCCATCACGCAAATCTTCCGCTGTCTAAAGGCTGGAAACCGTACAAGCTCGAGCTTAAAGGCTCAAAGCTTTATTTTTACAAACCACCAAACGATAGAGCTGCTGAAATTAAAGAGCTTTTCCCAACATCGCTTGTCCCTCCTTCGGAGCAGGATGATGACGACTTTAATGCCGAAACGCCGGTGGCTGATGACATGGATGGAATGGGACGATCGAAGAAGGGTAAAGGGCGGGAGGAGAGCCAAGCTGGAGTTGTTGGTAGGAAGAAGAGGGCGTACTGGGGGAGGAGAACACATCCTGACCTGATTCGGGATGCTTCGACGGGCGCGGTGGAGAAAGGAACGTTGGAAGCCCTCGTCCATGAAGCTGCCTTTGCAACTACGTTCTTCTGTCCACCGAATGAAGGCGAACCAGAAGACCGGGATGCGCAGAGACTTCGCTGGCACGAATTTGCATCGTCTGTCATTTTCTCTCTGCCTTCGATCGTTGGCCAACAAGCGTTTGAAGTAGAGTTCCTTCGGTGTTGCTCGAACTTGGTCAACGGGGCGGAAGATGGCGTTAGAGAAGAGGAGAGGTTGCGCGTTGTTTGGCTCGCGAACGAGTACTTGCGTTATCACGACCGGCCAGCAGATACGTCTGCTTGGGAGGAGTGGAAGAAGGAAACGATACCGGACGCCGACCTTAGTGCCGGAGTACCCATGCTTGCCTCATCAGGTCTGCCATCATCGAGTTCTATGCAGGCGATTCTTCAGTCTTCTCCGTCGGCTGCCACTGGCTCTCCGAACATCAACACCTTCTCGCCTCGCCCAGATGACAATAGCAGCAAGATGATCCCTCTCCTGGATGCCCTCTTCCCGATCCAATTCCTAAATCCTGAAACGCGAGGATACGACAGACAACAGCCCGTAAGACCTGGCACTGGTCTCACACCGCCAGGCAGCCGTTTCCCCTGGGCAGCCTTGTACGAAGAGGGTTTGACTCGAGACATCCTCTTCTGCATTGACCCCTACCTGCTCTCCAAAAGCTTGATGTTATTCCATCGATCGATTCTCGAGCAGTGTCCAGAGAACGTCACTGCTGAGTCCATGGCTGCCTCTGATGCTCAGCAAACCTATGACGACCAGGGTCTCCTTTCGCCAGAGTCCGCACTTATCCACTTGTTCGGCTCGGACGACCACCCACATTGGTTGACGAAGCTTCTGCTGCTGCAAATTCTGGGCACGGACAATTCAGTTAGCCACCACTATAACACGTCAAGCCCGAACCAGCTAGCACTAGCTTCGCCCGGTCGCAAGTCGGAAGAACGCGGTGGTAGTGGTCTTCCTCAGACATCGCGGACGCACTCTAGGTCAGAGGTCATCTCGGTATGGGCGAAGGTTGGCGAACTGTGCAGGACCAGCGGGGATGAGTGTTCGTGGCAGGCTATCGCTGCTGCTTTGTGCTCAAGACCTGTTGCCAGGCTCGATAAGGTGTGGAAGCGGGTTGACCCAAACGCTTTGGCAGCCGTCGAGTCGTGGGTCCATGTTCCGGAGTCGGGTCAGGGCAAGCAGGCAACGGTATCGGAACCTCGGGTCACCCCTTGGGGTGGGGATGTGAAAGCTAGGTTGGGAGAGGAGTTAGGGAAGGCCAAGGGTGAGAATGACTCCATGGTGCAGATGGAGCCCATATCGAAGGCGAGAGTGTTGTTCGAACAATTCAGGACGTCGTTTGTGCTTTGCCCAAGGAAAGTTTGTGTGCCAGAAAACGAGATTAGTGAGGACTTAAGGAGGATGGCAAGGTTTTGGAGGAACTTGGCTGCTGAAGGAGGTGCGACGAGTGGGATTGCTGTCAAATTCAAACGGTGCGTCGGCTGAATACTTGAAGAAGGTCCTAGGCTAACTGAGGTCTAGTGTGGATCAATTTATGTCGTTGTCTCTTGCCGCTGAACCTCGTCGGAAGGGTCTATTCGAACCTTACTTCTGGTCAAGATCAGCGTCATCCCATTCGCCTTACACTTCTCTAGTCCCTCTCCTATTCCCAGATCCCCTCCCTTCTCTGACCCTCGTCGATCGGTCAAAGCTCATTCGAAGTCGCATCGACAGCGATGCTTCAGATCTCCAGTACCTTCGCAGTCTAGATGCTCAGCTCAGGGCAGATGCTGCTCGTCAACTACATGGCTTCGATCAGAACCAAGATTTTACCAAACGTCTCATTTTGGGCAATGGCGGCACCGTCATTCCGGTGCATAACGGAGATCTTCTTCTGGTTGTGCAGAGCGGAGGCTTCGAATCGACTCCAGAATCGCGACCATCTTCCCAGATGCCCTCACGCCCGCCTAGCTCTGTGACAGAACAGGGAGAACAACGGACCGTCAGCCGGAACCCGTCCATCCGGGTAAAGCCTGGGACGTCAAAAGGTTTGGACCGGAAGACAAGTGTAGCAAGGCGCAGTTCATTACCTTCGGTCTCCCATCTCTCTCGCTCCAACTTCGTTATTGCTGAACCGTCCTTGGATCCACCACTTCGTGTCATCGTTCAGGCTGGCACGCTGAATAACTTGGTCAACATCCTTGTGCATGGATTGGAAAAGATATCGGTGTCTGTGGCTGATGATAACGGGGAGATGTCGTTGCGCGAAGGCATGATGCGTGAGCTTATGCTAGATCGTATGGAGTTTGCCCGCGTTTGGTGGAATGTGTTCAGGAGCTTTGTCACTCCATTTGTCTTCTTTGAGGTACGGATGTGCTCATTGATATTTAAGAATTATTACTAATGCCGCCACCAGCTCCTGCGCAAGATTTACATCACCGCTCAACCACCGGGGTCGTTACCTACATCAACCGATTATCTCGATGCTATCAACAATCGCGCTGAGGTATTGGCCACGGTCAAGGAATGGCTGACCCTTGGAGGTGGTGCTCAGGACATATTAGACGACAACCAACTTTTCATTGCTGTACAGTCTTTCCTGGAAAGTCCGGCAGATCATCAGCTATTCAAGGCGCCTGCGTCAGAGGCGGACTCAGTGAAGCAGGCCTGGGAGTCATTGTCGGAGATGAGGCAGTGGCTATCAACCGTATTCATATCACAAATGCGTCGGCCAACAATATCTCGAGGCCTTCACCCTCGTCCTTCAACCGGACCAAGAAGTGCAAGAAAGCGAAACATCAGCACTCGAGACCCGCCTGACCTCGATCACATGGATCCTGAAGACTTTGTCGACAATCTGGACGGAATGGCCAGCGCCGCTTTCAGCAACGTAACGCAGGAGGTATTTCATAAATTTCCTGGGTCTTAAATGCGATTTAATTTGGCATTCTCCTAGGACCTCTATATTACTGCGGACCTCCTCGAGGTGCAAACCCAGGATCGGACAGGATGGTTCTCAGCTCGCGATGTGCCGACCTCTGAAGAGTTGGTCGAGATCCAAACCATCTACTCTCATATTCAAGACGTCGAGCCATCTTCTCTGATATCAGAGCTTTCTCAAGATGCTCTCTATCGCCTTTTGCCCCCAGGCATACGTAGCTGCATCCGGGCATACACCATCATTCGAAAATGGCTTATATCGAAGCTAGTCGCCCCTAGGATCGGTCTCCGTGCACGGCAAGCTCGTATGGAACTTTTGGTTCAGGTGATTGAAGTCGCAAGGCTACGAAACACTGAGACCCCGTCCGCCGCCCAACTTATCGAACAGCCCTGTGTTCGGTCGTTTGTGGAGGCAGTTGCCACATCTGCGCTGCTCAGTGTGGAAAGTCGACTCCATCACCGCGCCTGGCAAAGCATCGCTATCAGCCGAGGGTGCAATTGTGATTCTCTCTCGTCGCTACTACTCCGTCCATTCGTTCAAACAACATCCGCCCAAGAATCGCTGACGATCGATATTGGCTGGCTCTTGGAACGCATGATTGAGATTATTGCCGCTCCGGATGTTATCGACAGTCCTTCGCAAGATCCTCAAAGCCTTGTCAATTTCGACAAGCGCAGGTAAGTCGAGAGGTTGTCTTCATTATTCGTGTTTTACTTACGCAATTCCAAGACACCTCTGCAACTTAATCAGCAAGGCTTCTTGCCTTCCATCGGCCCGCAAAATCCCCTCGGAAGAGGCTCATCGACGTGGATTTGAACGGCTCAACAGCATTGAGAAGGAAGTTATGGCGTTGCAGTTCGATCTTCGAGGGGTCAAGGAAGAGGCAATACGGGAAGCCACGACATCCAGCATGAATGGAGCAACGCCCAGCAAGAAGCCCGTGCGCCCGTTCTCCAAGATTGTCGCTATCCAGGTCGAGAAGCATCGTAGAGACAAGAACATGCGAACTCGGGCGCAAAGGGAGAAAATGCAGGAGCAAAATAAGAACGATCGTCGAGATGACCTCCTCAACAAAGCTATGCGTCCTCGCAAACCGCTGTCCAATGCCCAGAAACAGCACCGGAACAAGAAAAGCATGTCAGTTTTCCTCAGCTTCATGCGACCTCTCTCCACTGCCTTCGGAGCGGAGATTCCTCACCACGTCACCCACAAGAGGTCCCCGTCGGAACTGGACTTTTCCACAACAGGAAAGCCCTCGTTGGTTCTCAGCATTTTGGACGCCCAGGTCTCTCAGTTTATCAACAATGAGCGGTCCTTCATGTTCAAACTTGACACTGAGGATGGCGGCCATTACCTTCTGCAGGCCATCAGCAAACGAGAGATGAACAAATGGCTCGAGACCATTTCTCGTGTTACGAAGTCGGCAGCGAAGCGGAGGTTGACCTACCTTGGCAATCCCAAACCTCAGATCGCCGACCACATCCACTCACACGCCATTGTTGCTTCTCGTGACCCTAAAGCTGGTAGGTTCATTTTCTTCCCATGATTCTTGTGCATTCGCTGACGGTAACTGGCAGTATTTGGCGTCGAATTGGAGTTCCTTCTTCGCCGAGAGGCCGGAGGAGATGAGATACCACCCGGCACGGTCCCCCTCATCATTGAACAATGTCTGGCCGAGATCGAATCCCGCGGGTTGAGCGAAGTGGGCATTTGTACGCCTGTTGATAGTCTTGCGCTATATCTAGCTAACGAGTACTCCAGATCGAATTGCCGGTGCCACAACCGAAATCAACGCGCTCAAAGATGCATACAACCGAGGCGAATGCCCTATTCGACCAACAACGGACATCCATGCCATCTGCGACCTGGTCAAGTCATGGTTCCGGGTTCTTCCGCAGCCTGTATTTCCGCCAGATTCGTACCGGGACGTGATGCAAGCTATGAGTGCGTATTCTGATGCTACTCTGTCGCAGTTCTCTTAGGCATGATCTATAGGACAAGAGAATTTGGATGACCGTCTGGTCAGCATTCGCAACGTCGTCCAGGCTTTGCCTCAAGCCAATTTCGATATTCTCCGGAGAGTCTCGGAGCACCTTGACAGGTTAGTTGCTCTGGCATTTGGGCGATGGACGTTCTAATGCTATTTCCTTCAGGGTAACGGACTACGAAGAGCATAACCAGATGACAGCTGAAGCCTTGGCGATTGTCTTCAGCCCCAATCTCTTGAGGGCACCCCAGAACGACTTTGTGATGATCCTTAACAACATGGGGCTTTCCCATAAATTGGTAAAAGCTTTGATTACACACGTGCGTCCTTCGATCCCTCTCCATAAGCCGACGCACTCACATTGCTCTTCCAGTTCCACGTCATCTTTGACGAAGCTGATCCCGAGGCTGAGCTTCACTCTGAGGACGAACTCGATTCACCTATCCTTGAAGAAGACGAGGAAGAGGAAGAAGATGCATCTCACGATTCTATCCACGACTCCCATGACAATCAACCATTACTCAACAACGGAAGCCAATATACCCCTCCTTAATACCCTCATGACTGCCAGCTATGCACCCCTAATCATTATGTTCGTATGCCACATACTCAATCAATGCCTTACTGTATCTGACTCGTTGACTTGGGACGTAGGACCCTGTCTTTTCAAGATACTCCTACTCGTTGGACGATCATTCGCGATAATTATCATCTGTTTTCTATGCATGTTTTAGTATTGCGTCCACACGAGTTGTATGAATTTTGTGCGTCTGCAATTCCTCTGAAAGAATAAAATTCAGACTTTCTTAGCTCCTTTAGCCAGCCCAGTTGACTGTTTTTGAATGCCCAGGGCCTGCCACCCAGATTCTGTTCCAACTGATGAGTTCCAACTGACTGGACAGTGCTAGTAATTACGGTCTTAATCGACAAAAAGGCTCGCTGCCGCCCACCTCCTCCTGAAGGAGGCCCTCGTTCTCCTCTATGCCGATCTTTGGGGCAGGGTCGAGCAATCAAGCGACGACACTGACTGGACTGAAAGGCTTTGGTTGCTTTTTGCATTTCCGGATGGCGCGGCCCGTGCGCCTTGTTCCCCAAAATGACAGTGGCCAAACAACGGACAACGGCGGGTTCATCCAAATCGAGAACTCCAATTTACCGCGACTAGTAACTCCGACTCTCAATCTTCCGCTGCAGGGCAGCTTCGCCATCCCAAGGGTTTTCCTTTTGCGGACGAGGACCAAACAATGAC
>JANKHO010000261.1:0-29263 GCA_027627235.1 Agrocybe chaxingu | reverse complement strand
TTGGTGGGTTGAGACCAGCTGAAGAATCAGAGCAGCCAGCTGCGGGCTTTTATACTCTAGGACGCCTTGCATTCGGCTTCGAGGATCTGTACGATGGCTCAGTATTCGCACAGGCTTAGTTGCGAACTTGCCATTTTCGGGAGTGGGACAGGTGATCGTCGTGGAATCGTCAAGAAGAAGGGACTGTAGCGCACTGCTGCCCAGCTGAACAAGCTTGAACAAACCACATTCCTGGTCGACGCAGAGCCTACGCAGCGAAGGGTAACATCAAGAAACCAGCTTCTTTCGATACAATTCAGATCAAGCTAGAAAATGCCACCCCATCAGAAGTAGAGATTGATGAATTAACACCCGACTGCTCAAGACACTCCGAAAAGTATCGAGGAACGCACGAGAGATCAGCCGTTATTACGCAGCACAGTAGGTTGTCTCCATCGGAATTTTTGAGGAGCGACTCAGCGAGATAGGAGAAGGACCAAGACCGACCAGCTCACTCTTCTCGAGGCCAGAGATACCGGTGATAAGAGGCTAGAGTACGATAAAGAGCAAGATCCCCGCAACGTAGCACGAAAGGCTGTTCGAGAAGGAGACAACGGTTGCAAAGTTTTGTCCTCACCATCGTGGCCGGAATGACGCTCTCAAGTTCTCGGCCGCCGCTCCTAGAACATGAAAATGGCACTCCATGTCTGCTCTTTCATGTTCATTGCAGCAAATTGGCGAACACGAAGTCTTAATCTTGAGCTTGTCGAACTTGAGAGACGCGGACGTTCAATACGGTTGAGGAAAAGGCCGAATAGTGAGCTTGCTGAGTCAGCAAGATCTCGTGACCTACTCGAGGGAGGAGTCAGCACAGTGACAGAGGTCCTCCTGACGTGATTGTCACCTCCGTTCTATTTCAGACCATAAAATTTCGAGAATGTAGTGTACCAATCCAGGTCTTCGAGACGATTTCACTATGAGAGTGAGGCTCAGGACGACTTGAAAAACCGGCTTCCGATTTTGCTCATTGCTTTTGAACAGCACACTTTAGCATCAACTAAATACCCCGGCCCAATCTCATAGTAATGGCGAGGAATACTTTTATGTGACATCCCATGTCGGTACAGGTAGACGAAATTACTCGCACTAGAGGATTATTTGAAATTCACTCAACGCTGCTCGCCTTCGCCCCTCCGTCGCGCGGGGGCGCTCCGTCGTGCCGAGAGACTTCCAGCGGGTTCAATTCGCACGGGGCATGGCAGCTATTTGTGGATTTGCCTCGATGTAGGAGAAGTAATAATTGCACGAATTATTACTATGTGCCATTAGTCCTGGCGATATCCAGGGCGTTAGACTGTAAAGGTAAATGAAGCCGAAGGAGAAAGGGTGCCTGTGCTGGCCCCAATTGTCTGCCTTGCTCTGGTGCCAACCGACATGCAATTTCAGTTTCATGCTTGGGTGATTGGAAATTTCTGACGTGCTAAGAAGGAAATCCAATGCAACACTCTACTAAAAATTTGCCGCCTGAGTGTTCAACGTTCACCACCCAATGCTGGTGCATCTGAAATCCGGAGAGCCGCAGCCCCCCACCAATAAGCCAAGAAGAGCTTCACTAATCCAGTGGAGCACAGCGGCGGATCGAAATCAGAGAGTCGGCAAGGTCAAACTATGGGTAAGTAATGGAGAGGCTGAACTGAATGGAAGATTGCGCTGCTTGCTCTCGAGAAATAATCCATCAGGCTCGACTACAATAAATGCTCGACTACAATAAATTTGGAGGATGATAAAAGTCTACAAAAGTTGACGCAGTCAACTTTTGAAGTTGTCCACCAGGAAAGGGATACTGTTTTAGTATTTAGATTCCGAGTCAGCATATGTCGAAGCAGGAGCTCCAAGAGCTCGATGCTCAGGATGTGGCTAGGGGTATGAAATTTGAGCTGATGACGTACGTTCGAGCTTCAGTTGAAAGCTTCCACAGGGGATACGCATGAGCACAGCTTAGAGGTTGGGCACCAAGAGGACTCGGAGGCAAGAGGGTCCCAACGCATAATTTCGTCGTTTCTAATAGATAGAATAATTCCATGCTTATCTGACAATAACAAAATGATGGTCAAGGCGACGAACAGTCGTGAGAGGAGATGCATGGTCCCGCACGGCCCCTTCAAGCAGTACCAACAAACGCTCTGATCATCCTGAGGATTCTGCTTTTTTGGAGAACAAAAGCAAATGTGCACGTATGTCGTCCCCAATGCACCAGAGGCCTAGGCCGTGCGTACGTTCCCGCCTATGCCACAACTCACCAATTTTGGGATGAAGACATTGTCGCAAAGGGACTCTACGTTATCCCTCATTAATCAAACATCCCCAGATCAGTGGAAAGTTTGGCATGGGCGGAGGATCGCTGATCGGTGCAGGAGCGAGAGCGAGAGCACGATCCGAGAAGGTGGAAGAGGCTGATGCTCAGCGAGAATAAGAATTGACGAGTCGATGAGCGGCAAGTACGGGGGAGGGTTGGAGCATCACGTGGAAAAAATTGAAGAAACTGGCGCGAAAGACGTACGGATGGAGGAGCAAGATACTGTAGGGTATGAAGTTGGAACACGGGTCGACGAGAGCGCCAATCGTGTCAATGGACCCGACTGGATTAGGCTCTTGAAAAAAGAAATCGTCACACCCGGCTGGAGACCATTCGACGGATGAACGGGGTCCAAATTGGGAGTGTAAGGAATGTCGAGGGCTCATTAACAGCGGGCAGAGGCACGATTACCACAAGTGGGTGTACGTCGAGGAATTGGATTCTGGGTTCCAGGAGCAAAGCCGAGCTTTATTTCGCGGAGGATGGGCGACCGAACGCTGTCTTGTCGCTCTGGCAGATAAGAATACACACTGGTAGTAGCCTCGCTAAAGAGCATCGTGGAGCCAAAGTTGGCGAGCGGTCGTTCGCAGGATGATGAATCTATGTGGAGCGATGAAGGAGGTAGTTACTTATGTGCCATCGTTTCAACGGATGCGTATCTAGGTAGAACGTCGAGGAGGTGCATAAAGTGTGAGATAAAAGCGAATGGCGCAGGGCGGGACGCGAGCTTGTATTCGAGTGGATAGATTACCCTGGAAGAAAAAGAGAGACCGTACTTGCTGTCTCCATTTCCACCTCACCAGGCCCTGAGCCTTCAACGACATCCTCCGCCCCATCCTCAGAGTCGCACTCTAATCCACTCGCTCGATTCACCGGCAACTAGACTTCAGGAAAGACGATCCGCTTGTCGACCTCGCCCAGATACGATATCTGAAATCTTCGGCCTCATCGAGGTAGACACCTGCTTGAAAGATTCGTTCACACAGATTGGTCGTCGTGAGTGGCAGGAGCAAAGAGGAAGGTTTCTGGCTGTAATGTGCGAAGCCGAGGTGTCCGAAGTACATAAGCAGCACGTGAACGGTCCGAGCCCACGCGCCCCTCTATCTTTGACCACGACCGTCCTTCGCAGACCTCTTCAATGCCTGGCGATATCCCACCTCCTCTTACTTTTCGGACCTGCTCAGCCACTGTCTTGTGCACCCTCTTTTACTCCTCTCATCCAGTGTCCCACCGAAGCCTCCCGAACACCCAACGGGCGCCGCACCGATCGATTGTCGATGGGTTTCCTGTTGTCGGTCGATGTTGAATGCAGTGGGTGATGGACATCGCGAGGATCGCATCCAATCTGTGCATAGAAGACCTTGGTACGCCGTCTCTGGAGTAGATTTTCGCATCGTGATTCATCGACTATAGGTGAATGGCGACGATCGAGCATCCCACGTATGCCAGTGCTTTTGGTTTTCCAGTGGCGAGCTTGGGAGAGGAACGGATGGGGCATGCACATCCTGCTCTCCCCAGACCATCATTCTCCTCCTTCGACCATTTTCCTATCCATTTCGCCGCTGGTCTCTTCTTGCTAAGGAGCAACTCTCAGTTCTTGCTGTACCACGCACCTTCTTGCATAGAGCAATGACAAGACGCGGCTTTCCGTGCCTACTCTGAACTCGATGAACAACTACAAGACGATGGGCTCGGATAATCAGCCCTGTTTGGCAGTTTTTGCTCTGCGCTTTCGATCGTCGTTGTTAGGACGTGATCGGCTTACTCCGTGGATCCACGACTTTCCATGTTTGCCATACATCCAACTGGTGACCCCATCCGCGCAGAGCGAAAGACAGAAGCTCATTGCCGGTCTGAATCATCTCATCCGTGTCCTTTGGGATTCACAATGGTGAGACGATCGGTGTGGATCTGCTTTCACTATTCATCCTCTGCACGCTAAGGCGGTGCCGCATGGATCCTCCTTCAATGGCAACATCCCTTTCCAACTTTGTGGAGTCTGCTTTCTGTCCCAGAGCTGCCAGAGTTCGAGCAAATTATGCCTCAACGCTCTCTGTATCAGATCCATCGACAACACGTCGCACTTTCCTTTCTTCATTCTCTCTCTGACCCCTTCCTCTCTTCGTGTATGTCTGACCCTCTCCATCGACTTCACCCTAGACGCCGCTCAGACCACAGCCGACTCCACGATGCTGCTCGATGAGGTTACTGCCAAACCGATTGTGTTAGGTCATTGATCTAAGCACATTCGTTTGGCATTGATACTACGTGGATCGTCAACTCATCGGACCGTCGTGGACTCCTTGGTGTTGGACTTGCTTATTTCCTCCTACCCCGAGCTTGAAGGCTTCGCATTTTATACTGAAAAGGGCGGGTAAGAAACCATTTTCCCGCACGATCCCACTGCGCCCCGCTTCAGAGAGGAATCGATAACAGCTGGACGGAGCAATACTCGTCTGCCGCACCACCGCTCCTTCAGTCTTCCCCAAATCCACTTCATGTGACAAATACCAAAGTGGCGTGTTAGCTCACCCTAAAATATTGCGGTGCTGAGCACGTCTGTGTGGTGAGAGGCATTGCCACGAAGTGATTTGTGGACGACACGATGCGTGGCGGCCGGTATGCAGATGGGGCTGGGTGCCCACGTTGTTCTCACTATTGTTGCTGTTCTGACTGGCCTGCTTGCTATTCGAACCTTGGGCAACGACCCATATGCGCTCTTCCTCACACCTTCCCGAGGAATGCCGGGAAACTAGGAGGGTCATTCTGCTGATATTAGAATGCAGAGCTGTACTTCTATTTTTGCATGGTGGTCGCACGTTCAAATTTCGAATCCTGCACCTGGAGACAACTCAACAGCTCCAGTACTAGCAGCGGCGAGAGTCGGCCTTACCGGGGTAAGCATGTCTATTGCTATCCCTCAAATTTCAAGTTTTTGGGACAGAAACGGCCAGGAAATATCTCGCTGCAAGTAGATGCAAGACTCGGAGCCAATTCGGGCTCCTCGGCCTGAGGGCAATCAATGAGATAAGATTAGATTGCTGGTCATCCTGATAAGGACGGGTCGACCGCAATCTATCTTCTCGCTCTTCCTCCATGGATGCAGGTACCCATCCCTACCTGTCTCGACCTAGTCACCCCCATCTCCCAGCACTACACAGAACCACATACTCCGGTCGCCGCCACCGCATCTCCCGATGTCCATCCTTATCGGATCCATCTCATCGATCCCTAATCGCGGCGGTTATCGAACGTTAGAATACCGTGGTGATGCAGTGGGTTATCACGATTGTGCGGTTCGCGTCAGAGCTGGGCTTGCAGTTTCCAATTCCTCCCACCGTTGCCCAGGCATGCATGTCCATCTACCCCATCCTGCCATCTAGAACGACCCTCCCAGTCCCTGCCAGCCTGACCCTGCCACCATTATACGCAAAACAAGTACCCGACGCTCGTTTCCTCGACCAGTCTTGCTTTGCTTGCTCATCGACACTGTTGAACATTGAATGATCAGTTCGGATAGGCAAGCTCTCTGTTGTTCTCTCTCTGTGCTTCCGACTTGAGTCGGCATTGAACTCAGGCTTTTCATTTTAGTAGATTCCTTTCCCTATTCTCTGGCCCCTATCCATACCGCGTCCTCGCACAGAGAGACGGAGAGGCACCTGTTTCCAATCCTGACCATCTCCCGCGTCTGTTTGGTTAGACGATCGCAGGATGTGAGGTTGGATAAATGCTGCGTCGTTTTCTCTTTGTTTCTGTGCACTCTTGGGCAATGTTGTATAGGGTCGGCCTTCGCCGGTTCGTCGTCCTCTCATTCTTTTCCCTCTTCTTCCTCAACATAGTTCATCCATCGCATCCATCGAACGAACAGCAAACTTGAGTTTGCATTTCTTGTTCCACCAAATACACGATGCGCAGGACAAGTTTGAAATAAAATTTGTCCGGTCTGTGATATAGCGAGTTCTACCCACCTCCACCCACTCTCATGAGCCCAAGGACATCCCCGAGGGAATATTCAGCCTGCCCAGAGCGAAGACCAGATGCGTGTTTCCAAGCCTGTTTGGTTCGCTCGTTGTACCGGGACGTGTTCAACGATCGGCCTTGGTCTGGATGTACATAGACACGACCTGCATGGTCTTTCCTCTGCGCTCTTGGCCGGCACTCTTTTTTTTTTTTCGGATGGGTCCCTTTCCATGTTCTATCCTATGGAGACTGCCTTCCCGCGCAGAGAGAGGGAGAGACATCCGTTTCCAGACCTTATCATCTCATGTGTCCATTTTGTTGACTGACTGACAGGTGATAACGTTGGACATTGGGGACTCGCCTCCCCTCTGCGCTCTTGGGTGATTCCGTGTTGGTGATTCAGGAGCCTCTGTCCCTTTACCGCCCATTTTCTTTGTGACGCGCGTCGGTTTAGCATCATGGCCGTCTGTCCTCGGATTGAATGAACGTACAATTTCAGTTCCCGTTCCTTCTTCTGCGATGTTCTGCACGAGCCTTATCTTATCCACATCCCATCGCTTCTGCTCATACAAAGGAGCCCGAGTCGCCTCTCCGATTGTCCTCGAGAGGTTATAACATACTTAAATTCTCAGGACCAGCTGAGCTCTATCTGGGAACTGGTACGAGGACGCTCTCACTCAATCCTGTCCCTCGAAAATTGTTTCCTATCTTGCAGGAAAGTACAGGCTGGGCCAAATGGGAAAACTTCCCATACAAGCAGGATCCGATGAGCACGAGAGTCGTGTGAGACGTTCGCGCCTCAGTAGTCGATTCGGCAGCAATGTCGGCTTTCATTGGATGATACAAATGAAATACACAGAGAATAAAGCACGATCACCCCTCTCTACACGACACAAAAAAACGAAATGAAACGAAAAAGCGAGATGAGAATGTGATTTCCACCTGTTTGCGAATGCAGATCTATGCTAGACTTACCCTGAAAGGGCACGCTGAGACATGAATAGTGGCCGGTCATTCGAGAGTGCACGTTAATACCCTGAGCGCTAAAGAAACCGCCATGGTATAAGCCAATTCAACGGGAAGAAAGCATTGAAATGACGAGGCGAACACCGGGACCTGTACCTCTTGATACATGCATATTTGAGAAAGGCAAGGCTTAGGAAAGAGCGCAGGGACGGCTGGGGGAGGGAACGAACCCACTTCGCGCATTCACCTGGCCATCACAATCCTTCAGGCCCCGGAGCCGAGAGAGATTCCAAGAAAAAAATAAGTCGAAGCAGCACCGTCCAGAATACTCTGCATGTAGTGCAGATGTCCGACGTGTCACTCGTGTGCACAGTACAGCACGATGGTCGAGGTATCTCCGCCTCATCAAGCCATTGTTTGCATCTCCATGTGCTCAACGACTTGTCATCGTCGTCGTCCATTGCACGTCCCCAATTGACACCAATTTGCACGTTCCCAAGGTGTCGATGACCACCACCAATAGAGCGGGGAGTAAAGGAGAAGAAGTTGTCTTTGGTGGGCGCGGGAGCGGTGCACGTGGCGGAAACGGGAGCGTGATGAAGAGGAGCCAGAGGAGGAATAAGAGAGGGAGAGGGAGAGGAAGAACTGTCGCGGCGCAGTACAGGACTTTGAGTGTGGGACGGGCAGAGAAGGAAGAGCACAAGTACGTCGCCGGACAGTGAAAAGGAGACCGGGAGCAGGAGACGCGAATGGAGGCCACACCTCAGAGTCAGATCGGCTAAGGTAGGAAGGACAGAAGGGGAAGGACGAGGAACGAGATGGCGGGCGCACCTTTGAGTATGAGTAGGGTTTCCGGCTCTCTTTACATGCCTGCAAAGCCCCTTCTCTCGAACAGATCTCCTCCAGCAACCGCACCACCGAAGTCTCGCCATCTCCCCCACTCGGTCCGCGAGCAAGTAATTAATATCGATATTTGCCAGGCATTAGCAGCGCGGTGATGGTTGGCAGTTGCCGAGATTCGATGCCCACCAGAATGAATAAAATTAAGAGCAGATGACGTCCTCGCTCATTCAGAATCAGGTACATATGCGAGAGTGGGAGCCCGGTCGGCCGTCATCGAATCGTCAGTTGCAGAACGAGGAAAGGGGAAGGAAGGAACGAGCAAACAAACAACGCCAAGCACTCCTCGGAATCGTCCGACGTTTGATTTTAGCACACCAGCGACGGGCCGAATGCCCGTTTGGCTTCAAGTTCATCTCACGCACCCTTTTCACAACAACCACAACGGTCGTCGATCGATGCTACCTTTCCGCTCATCCCAGCAATACGCCACCACCTGGAAAGCCGTCCTTTCTCTTCGGACATACCCGAGCCCCTCTCTCGCCTCCCATCACCATCCCGTGTTCCGCGCACCACTGCTCATCCATAAGGCGATCAATCTCATCGATCAGAGGTCTGCGCATGGGCTGTCCATCGTCCGTCTCTCGTTGATGTTGGCAGTCCCTTGGAAGACAGCAGTGGATGATTGAGATTGTGAGGATCGCGTCGGCCTGGTCGGGACGTTTGGGATTCTGGTACGTCCTCCCCGACACGGTTTCTCTCACTGTCGTTTGATGACGAAAGGGACGTTGGGGAATAGGCGCCTAGTTTCTCGCACATTTGAGTCTCGATGGGCGTGGGGAATACCTCTTCTCCGTCGATCTCGTTTATCCACCCCATCCACCATCGATTGGGCGAGCACGCAATGTCCCCCTGCTCCAGGACACCCACAGAATCCAGCGGGGTAATCAAACCGGGGCCTTGTCCATTGGCTTTCGTGCGATTCATCGCAATGATCTTTCCTGTAGGTTTCATGGAGCAGTGGGTGGTTGGCATCATATGGAGTCGGATATATGAACGCGGAAGGTTTTCGCAAATCCCCGGCCATTTTTTCTCCAACTCGTACCGCTTGTCATCCCGATTCATCCCTATTCGCAAAGAACACGGAGGATGGATGACCTATTCCTCGGCGTACTCTTTAATCTCCTCTTCCCTCTTTCTCTGCGCCCCACTCGCATCGCAGCCCAATCTCTCGCTCGACACATCCCTTCATTCCGCTGGTGCTATTTTTTTGCGGGTTGATGCGGTCGAGACTCAAGCCAGGAAAGCAAGGACTAGGCTGCCCCTCGCTGTTGTGCACGGGTCCGCAGCGTCCGCTCTGGTGGCGAGCAGTGGAGGATCGCGGGCAGGGGTCTGGCTGGCTGGACACATGGGACTTGAGAACTTGATAACATGCTTCAACATGAGTGTGATGACACGGTACTTCATGAATGTGAATGTAGGGAAATGAAAAAGATCTACTCCATCGGCCCCATACCACTCTCCGTCTCTATTTTCGCCGCCATCTCGCGCAGAGCGAAGGTAGATGCTCATCTTCCAATCCTGATGTTCTCGCACGTCAATGCACGTAAAATACGGCGAGACGATTGGCTTGGATACGTTCGGTTGTCAAGCACCTTCCTCTGCACTCTCGGGCAGGGATATGTGTGTTTACAATTTTCTTCTTGCGGACCCTTTTCTGTATCTTCCAGCTACCGTCCCGGGCACCTTGTGCAGAGCAAGAACGATGCGCTTTCCAAGCCCTATCATTTCGCGTGTCTGTTCAGAGTAGACAACAGCGAAACGATTGGCTAGGATGTGGTGCGCCACTCGTTATTGCTTTGTGCGATTCGGGGGTGCTGCGAGGATTGTGCTTCCACGCTCTGCCGTCCTCTTCCTCCCAAATTTATTTTTATTCATGTAAAGGTTCGCGCTCGACACGCTCTGTTCAGAGTTATAGAGCGTAGACACCGTCTGCCAGTGAGTCGGTTTACTACGGAGTGTAACCTACGGTTCGGTGTCAAACGGAGATCACTCATGGTGATGCTGGATTGGATTAACCACTATAGTTAGATGCATTTGTTCTGCTCAGTCCGGCATGTCGAGTGGAGTGCATGATAGCTAGCACAGCTTTGACGACATTCTTTAGACTCGAGGGAAGGTGGGGTCTCGCGGTGGAAAGAGTAGTTTGATTTGTTGAATATGTCGTCAGTCCATGGGAAAGGATAAGATATCAGGAGGATCCAACAGGGGAGGTGGTAATTTCGATGGGGGGCAGAAACCATACCTCGAGGAAGGGAACAACATTGCCATTGGTGGACATATTTGGGCACAGAGATCGGCTACACTATGAGCGCACGATGCAGTAGATCCCTGAATTCATGCGAGAGGAGGGACCCGTCTGTGCAGGAGGACGCCGAGGACGCTGAGAGTTTAATGTTTATCAAATTCCGGGCCGAGAGTCCGTCTGGCTTCGATCCTTGCGCACACGTCCCACATTTCCTTCTCTCGACGACTACGACCACGACCACGACCACGACCATGACCACTACAGACACGGTGCTATAGCTCTTCCTTGGGCTTTATCAAGTATGCTATCGCCTTCCTCAACCACCGTCTCTTTTATCCATTGGCATTATCCATGCTTTGTCCTCGAAGCTGCAGCTTCCTCTCTGTCATCGATAATCGATAACCCTAAGCCCTTCGCCATCCCATCTTTTCCCCCCACCATCGGCGCCACCCACTCGTCGAACTTATTCGCTCTCACTCTCTGTTCTCGCGTCCACCGCTCCATTGCTGTCGCGATACCGAACTACCACCACATGTGTCCTGCTCATCGGTCGACGGCTCCTCGGTGGTCCATGTGGTGTCCAATAATCGCTCGCAAAGGTCAATGGGGCGGTGGATCAAGAGGATTGTGTGGAGTGTAGACGGTCTTCTGACTCGTATCTCACTTGGGCTGTGGGTATAGTGGATCTTGAGTGAACATCACCCGGCATGGCGCTGTGCTCGCTCGTCAATCCCACCGTTCTGTCATCCCAGCCGTAGACACCAGCACACTCGGTTGTTGGTGGATCGCACCTCGTCGGTGCTATGAGACAGCTGTGGGCCGACGTGGGTAAGGGCAGCAGGCGATCGAGATGATGCGATTAGCGTTGAGCGCTCAGCGTACGGCTTGGACGAAATTTTCGAGGAGGGTCGGTGTCGAGAGGAGGGTCAGTGTCGAGATACCGTACCCCCTTCCTGATTCCGTGATAGATCTCAGTGAGTGTTTGAATTTGAAGTCAACGAAGGCGCTGACGCTTCCTCTTCTGCACCCCGTTGATTTCCCGGCTCCTCGATCTCTTTCGCACACACCTTATTGGAAAACAAGAGCAAGTTGACCCCTCTCTCGTCCTCCCGGAGGTTCGCGACCCCCGCCCTCGCCGGCTGGAGTCGGAGGGTCGAGAATAAGGTCGGCTGGACACATGGGACTTGCGTACTCGGGCACGTCCATCTCAGCGTGGATATTATGACGCGATACTTCATGAACGTGGAGAAATAGCGAATATCTTCCCTCTTGGGCCCTGTACACCCCCTCCTCTCTTTTGTCTGTCATTTTCGCCGCCATCGAGCGCAGAGCGAAGGTAGACGCTCATCTTCCAGTGCTCGTCTTCTCGCGCGTCAATTCACGTAAATGACAGCGAGAGGATTGGCTTGGATGCGTTTGGTTGTCTATGACCTCCCTCTGCGCTCTCGCGTGGCGATACGTGTATCTACAACTTCCTTCTCGTGGACCCCTTTCCTGCATCCTCCTAATGCCACCCCCTCGCACAGAGCAGGAGCAAGACGTACTTTTCCAGGCTTATTATTTCGCGTGTCTGTCCAGACGTAAACGACAGCGGAATGATGGGCTCTGATGGACTGCGTCTTTTTGTTCTTGCTTTGTGCGATTCGGGGGTGCTGCGGGGGTTGTACGTGTGCTTCCTCACTTCGCCGTCCATTTCTTGGTATTCACGTGAAGATTCGTGTTCAACGCACTCTGTAAAGAGTCGTAAAGTGTAGACGCCGTCCGAACCAGTGTACTGCAGAGTACTCTATGCAAGAGGGTTCGATGAGCCCCACTCGCGAGATAAAGTTAAGAACCAGCTAGAAAACACTATTTCACGTTTCTTGGCATCCTCGACGTAAGTATTCTATCTGCCACACGACTTCCCCCGAATTGATTGAGGTCCCACAGGCTTATGGATACTTACTACTTTCTTCGAAGAATCGCACCGTATTGTGCTTGGGCCGGGAGTTGACAACGTGGTTAAGGTGCCGGAAATTCGGGCCCATCGACGAGGCGAGGATGATAACTTTGAGTCTCACAATTCTGCCATGCATCCAGGTATTCAAACCTAGGTTTTCTACAGGAAGAGTGCGCTTATGCCACTCATCTAGCGGTGAAATCGGTTTTCGGTCGATTGAATACGGGAAGACAAGATCGTTCTCTTTGACATAAGGCAGACTTAGCGTGGATACCTACGAAAAAGAAGACGTTGAACTCTAATTTACCTGCACGCACGTACAGAAAAGAAGAAAAACGTATCGCGATCCGATATGATAACGACCTGCGCCTGTCCTCCGAGTTTCACACGTTCGAGGGCTCGGATACCCCGAGCATTGTCGTCGGGAAGAGTGCATTTACGTGGGTGTAAGGAAACACTGTGTATCGACGAGGCAGAAGCCCACTTAAGTCGATCAGTGGAGGGAGGTGAGGAAAGAGCACATCATGAGTCCTCCTCGTCGTTCCGATCCCAAGAGACCGTGATAAAATTGAGAGATTGGCTCCTGAAGGCATGCTAACTCCATGTAATAACACCCGAACATGCTCGAGCCCGAATATGGGTGCTGCACCAGACGAGCGGATCCAGCCTGACCAGGTGGTGGAGTGGTGATCAGGATGTGTTTGGTGTGTGAATTGGATCGAAGATAGGAGCGTGGGTAAAGTTGAACGAGCAGCAGGTGTCCCTAGGCAGGAAAGGGGAACGAGGGTCGTAGGGCGGGTCCACTGAGGAACGTAGATGGCCAGAAGGGGAGGGAGGGGGCGAAAAAGCTGAAGAGGAAAAAGGAGGAAGGAATGGGGCTTGGGTGGGACTCGCCCGGGGGGAAGGGGAAGGAGGGGTCGAAGAAGGGAAGGAGGGGTCGAGGAAGGAGAAGAGACGTACCAGCGGACGATCATATCACTGATTGTCTACATCGATATCGAGGCGGAAGGAAGGTGTCGAAGGCAAGGATGGAGGGTATACGTAAGGGCCCCTAGAGACCGAAGCGGGGTGGGCCACGCACCGTGAGGTACACGCCGGCCTACACGAACAGTGCGTTAGTCATGTTGGAAGTGTAGGATGGGAGCAGGCGAAGGGGAAGGGGAAGGAAAGGGGAAGGGAAGAGGAAGGCAAGGAGAGAGACGCACGACGAGCGACCAGGGGGGCTCCCTCAGCACCGCGAAGTTCCCGAAGTTGGAGACGAAGTAGAAGTAGAGCCGTGCACGGTGAAGGCGAGGTGGAGGGTGTCGAGGATCCTGGAGGCGTGCGCGCCGTGAGTGGGGGGGTGAGGGGGTGGAGTTTAAAGAGGAGGACGGACCAGAGAAAGAATATCTGTGGGTATGAGCGTGCATGGGCGAGGGAAGAGGAAGAGGAAGGGAAGGGACGCACGAGACTTTTGAACGCGCGCCCGTCTTTGTGCGTGCCCTGGAAGTAGATGAATGTCTGCACGCTCGTTACGCCGTACAGTCTAGCATGTATCCACCGCAGAGGGTTGAACTTAGAGGAAATGGGCGAAGGGAGCGAAGAGAACCGTACATCGATGCTGCGATCCCACCCAAGAACGCTGCTCCTAGCGTCCCGCTCCTGTCGAAGTCCATCTCTCCGCTCAGCCGTTGTTGGGGGTGTTGACGAGCACCGCTCTCAGCACGCCCGTCAAGCCAGGATTAGATTCTTGTTCTGATAGTGTTTTTGTGTCTGTGGGCGCCGTCAGAGCCAGTTGTCCGTCGAGTGATGACGATGATGTGGCCTGAAGCTGATGAATCAAATCAAGAGAAGAGCAAGATGCCAGATGCCAGCGAGGCGCTGTTGTTCGTGTCAGCGTGCGTGTCAGAGTCGATGACAGGGGAAGAAGAAGAGAAGAGAAGAGTGGGATCGCCATCGTGGCGTTTGCTGCGTTCAGATCACGGGCCGATCGGCGCGGCGCGGCGCAGAGTGAAACCAGGGGTCGTGCGACGTGCGCTCTCGCTCATCTGGGAAGGTCGATGGTAATCTGGGGTAGGATGGAGGCTGGGGCTGTACATGCGTCGAGCTCGCCGAGAAAGGGGAGATTGATAGGGGACGACGCATGAGACGGAGGGACGAGCGCACCGACCTGGATCTCCGAATCCCCTTTCAAGTCTGTTGTTCCTGCTCCTGCTCCTATAGCTGCGCTGCCATCTTCTGCGTCGGGGGATGTTAGATCGTCGAGGTAAGCGGACTTGTATCCCTTCGCATCCGATACGTTTGGCCCGCAAATGTTACAAACAGCATAAATTTCCAGATCAAGCACCCATATGAGTCTGACGAAGTTGAATCATCGGCAAAGTATCCGTCCACCATGCTGAACCGCTCTCGCCTCTTTATCTCCAGACAAGAACCCATTCCGATTCTCCCATTCTCTAAGCTACTCTACTACCCCCAGTCCGAGGCCCGAGGCGCTTCTTCCAACGACCCGTTGGCCTCTCACCGTCGTCGACGTCAGGCTATTATTAATAATGATGTCTTTCCTTTTCTTTTCCTTTTTCTTTCCTTCGCTTTCCTCGGCGTTCATTCATTCATTCGAGTCGAGTCGAGCGGCGCCTAATGCTCCAGGAGTAATCGACCAAATGAACCGCTTTCTCGGCGTTCCTCCATACCCATACCGTGATTGGTACTTTACTAACCGTTAGCTTCGTAGTCATTGAACGTCGCGTGACAGTCGTTCGTAGAGGGAGGTGAGTAAGCTCGAAGCGGCGCCCCCGACAGCATGGGGATGGCCTCGTGTGAGTTTGGATGTACGATCGCCCTTATGCGCATTATTCAAGTTCGGCGTACTCTGGCCGACCGGACAGTACTCTATATCTCTGTCAAGTACGAGGTATTCAAGTTTCGCTATTCAAGCCCATTTCCCAATGCATATCATAAATTAATATGATATGCAGAGCTTCGACTCCGATGAGAGAAGCGTTCCGAAAGGAACTGCCTCGATGTCTCTCCCAGCCCAGCCCGTAATCCGATTCTGGTCAGGAGCACTGAAGTAGTACCAGCGCAGCTCCAACCACGCTAATAGCTCGCCGATCATGAACGCCTATACTCGTAATTAAGCGCTTATTTTTCACTCGTAACTTCAGCACACACGTTCTGGACCAGGACGGAAGCATGAATCTCTTCCTTCTCCCGTCTCCCCATAAAGGCGGCTTCGTGCTCTTGCAAAAAAACCCTCCCACAAGCCTTCCGAGAAAGGCTCGGGTGAGGCCTTGGCTTTCTCAATTGCCCAATCGACCCTCCTTGTCGAGATGCTTTTGTTCCTGCTCTGTTGCGAGGACCCGCCCTCGATATCTTTCTGCCGTCCACAGATGGAGCCCTATGTTGAGGGCACGTGCTTGACTTTTTTGCTTGCGGTAGGTGGCTGCGGGACTGTGTCCGACACGCTAGTACAAAGTATGAGAGAGTATATATAAGAAAGATAAAAGATATGGAAATGGAGGTAAGAGTGCCGTCTGTAGCAGTGCGTGATGAGTTTGAGGAGGAGCGGAGCCCCGTCTTCGATTACCGTACTAGGCGTAAAAAGAACGGAGCCCTTTCCTGGTTGACGGCCCATTTGAGAGGATAGGTAACAACTCTTCGAACGGGTTCAGCGAATTCTCTCTCAACTGACTCGAAGCCTAGTCTCCTTCACATTATTTCCCTGCCTGCTGCAAGTGCTCATTCTCACTCTACACATTTATCCTCGAGCTCTTCTCCACCGCCACCGTCAACCTGTGATCATGAACGCATCAGCTCCCTCGAATGAGGTCTTCGCCAACGGGGCCCACGTCTTTCGTGCTTCCTGATCTCGTCTCGCACTGCAAATTCCCACTTTCTTATCACCCCAACGGGGACAAGATCGCGTGGGAGTCTGTTGCTTGGCTCGACAGTAACTGCCCAGACCTGAGCGCGAAACAGCGTCGGGCGCTTTGTGGTCTGCAGTCGGGCGAGCTCACGTCCTACTGCTATAACCAGGCGTCCTCCCCAGAACGCCTGCGCGTCGTGTCCGACTTTCTGACGTACCTCTTTCATTTGTGAGCTCGTTATTCTTCTCTAATAATATTGTGGCATGAGGCTGACGGCTGTTCTCTCGTAGGGATAACATCAGCGATGGGATGATGACACGCGAGACGGATGTGCTCGCAGATGTCGTCATGAATGCGTTTTGGTTCAATGATAAGTGTATGCCAACAAGGGGCCCCGGAAAGGAACAGCCGGACGACGAGCTTGATCCTGGCAAGTTGGCAGGAGAGTGAGTAACACGTTGCCTCTCATAATAGGATCGACGTTTGATGGCAGCGTTGTCCATAGTTTCTGGTCGCAGGCTATTTCGGACTGTGGAGTCGGAGCGCGAGCCCGGTTCAGAGAGACAATGGGATTGTTCTTTGAAGCTGTCAACATCCAGGCTAGAATGCGAGATGAAGAGACCATACCGGACTTGGAGGCGTATATCGATGTCCGGAGAGACACGTCAGGTATTTAAAGTGGCTTCAGAATCACTGCCGTACGGTGCTGATACTTCCTGTCATATGGGGTGCAAACCATCTTGGGTGCTAATCGAGTACGTCGACTTCAGTGCTTGGCGCCCATATTCTAACGCCGAGAGTTCCATTAAGATATGCACTTGGGATTGATCTTCCGAACCACGTCGTTGACCATCCGATAATGCAAGCGCTAAACCAAGGTACTAATGACCTTGTAACCTGGTCTAATGTTTGTCTTCCTTGACACTATATTGCAATTCAAAAGCAGATTTTCTGATCTCTTCCCCTCTAGGATATATTCTCTTATAACGTTGAACAATCACGAGGCGACACGCATAATATGATTGTTATTCTTATGCAATATCATGGACACACCCTGCAGAGTGCTGTCGATTATGTTGGCGAGTTATGCGCGCAAACAATCGACACCTTTTGTGAAAACAAGGAACGTCTTCCGTCTTGGGGTCCCGAAATCGATGATATGGTTGCTCGTTATGTTAAGGGTCTTCAGGACTGGATTGTTGGGTAAATACTTCTCCTCCAGCCAAGTATTGATATTAACATGTCATTCCTGCGCAGTTCTTTCCATTGGAGTTTTCAAACCCAACGGTACTTTGGCAAAGACGGCTTAGACATCAAGAAGCACAGATATGTCAAGCTCTTGCCTTTGGAAGCTGCCAATTAACCTAACCTTGGACAATTCGAACTTCGCTTCACTGCGGTCCAGACCCCTATTAGACACCTAATATTTGCAACGTACCCTACACATTCGAACTTCTGAAACGATTATTCTTACACAGCTATGCTCTGCTCTTCGACGTCCTCTCTTATATCAATCCTATCGGAGGGGATGCGGTTTCAAATGCAACTTACCGGAGAGCTTATCCTTGGTGTCGTCGTCTCAGAACAACAGGGTGCGTATTCCGAAGGAAAGAATCGAATACATCGTCGATTTCAGGAGAACGCGGCACTTTCGACTCCGAGGCCGTTATAGTATGGGAAAGTCAACAAACGGCGCAATTTTCCGTGAACAGGGCATTGTCTCTCTTGAAAATGACTCGAAAGTCCACAAAATCAAAGAGCTCACTTCTTTGCAGCGGAAAAAGCGGACACGGGGCATCGTCGAGCGTCGCCGTTGTATTCCGGGAATGATATTTCTGTTCAGTATATGCGCTTAAAGGGCAACATAAATCGAGCCAGGATCTCGGGGAAAGACACAGAGAAAGACTCAGAAAGATTTCCAAGAACCCGTACGGATATTATACCACTGGAAAGATGAGGAAAGGAGATGGGGCGCCGATTTGCCTTTCCACCATGAGGCTAAGTCCCGTGGAACGGTCCACGGACCTTTCCCGAATCCTAGACCAGAAGGAAGGGTACTCACGTCGGTTGGTTAATACTGATGGTGTTCCAAGGCAGTTGTTCAGGGTGAATATCGACATCCGCTTGGAAGGTGGGAAATGTCCTTGCGAAACGTACACAGAGCATAAATTTTCGAGCCTGGAACAACGTACGCCCCCCGCTCGACATGTTTAGCCTCTGTAAAGATGCAGGAAGGGAAAGCAGGCGACACAGGGACACAACCCTGTTCCCACGAGCGACCCAGCGTATACGTTAGGCGCGTTCTCGTCTTCCTCGTTGTAAGGAGTGCCAAGCCGAGCGGGTGTAACACGCAGAGGCAGGAGGGGAATGAGCTCGAATCAGGGATATGAGGCGGAAGGGACACTAGAGAATGGCGCGATTGTGGGAGAGCGAGAGTCGATGTGGAGTAGCACAGAAATAAAGAACGCCAGCGATCATTCAGGCAGTCGAGATGTGGGCAAGAAAGCAGAAAGAATACGGACCTTCGGGAGAAAAACCAAGGACGACGCTGCAGGAATAAAGTACCAGACGACGTACACGTTGCCCTTCCTCGTCACAAGCTGGAATCAAGAATTCTAACGTTCAGGCCGGAGGAGGGTAGAAGTTGCACTCGAGATCTACCTTCCGTTGGACCCCAAAGCCACGATATGGGCTTTGGGTCACAGAGAGGCATCTCCAAGCGCGCAAGGCTAGCCGGCGGACAGACGACGGCGTAGACCTTAGTGAGTGTTCGTGATAAGGGGGGGGATTCGGGAGGAGGTGGTGTGGGCTCCAAAGGCCAAGTGGTGGCAGGAGAGAAAGAGCTTCGTTGCTGACTCGTGTGCACAAATGGAAATTAGATAAGATAAGATGTACAGTCATCCACCATCATTTGATACACTGAATTTTGAAAATTGCATAACAATTCAACGAGCAGGTATATCTCTATGAAACAACTTCCTAGAATTCAGTAAAATTGGGTACATGCCTGAAAAAATGCAGTTATGCTGCCAGTATTGTTGTGCAGACTCAGACAGATGCGTGGGGGTGTATCAAGGAGTGGTGCAGCCAAAATGAATATTTTTGGTGATTTTATTCCTTCAGCCCAAGAGCTCAGAATAAAGCGAAAATTCACAAACTGAATTCACTAGTACTATAGATGATGATATAATTTTTTGGATGCTATATGACGAGTTGTTCCCGTGCTATGAGGGTGTATCAAACAGTGGTGGTGTATCAAGCAGCGGTTGATGACTGTAGCTCGATAACCGTCGCCTTGCTTTGGCCGATGATGCCAAGAGACAAACACGAACAGACTTTCTACTCTCTAACGCTGACTGTGTAGACCCTCCAACGTCCTACTCCCGCTTGTCGCCAAAATTGAACCCCAGGTAGCACGCGACATTCGACACGACTATCGAAAGTTCAATATTTCTATCCCCGTCACGTTTAACCAGACCATCCCTCCAGGTTCTCGAGTCGACGCCAAGTGTGTCTGCTCTTCCATCTCTATGCGTCGAAAGATTGGCCCCATGTTGGATAGTTGGAGATGTTTCACATCGACTCCAAGCCTGAGCATTGTTCTAGGCCCTCGATGTTGGAGGGAGCTCGGGAAGACCTCGACAGGATGGCATTGACGAAGAAATAGCGAGTGGGCCTTCGGTACGCGAATTATCCCATTCCAAGTAAAACGCCTCCTGAGTGTTCAGTTCTCGCAGCTGCAAACGAACCTACCGGCATGCTGATAACCCGTTTGAAGGCGGCTCGTCTGAGGACGGCTACAGCCAATTTTCGGCGTTCCTCCTGCAGTCACGAATCCATGTCAACATGGCGGTTTTCACCGGAATTACCTCACGTGGGTGTCGTTCTACTCAAGGCATCGCCGTTACGTAGCAGTTGCACTCAGTCGTATCGACATCGATAGTGACCGAAGAGAGATGCGCGTTCGGACATGCCTCTCATTGCCCACTGCCGCCTCCAGCCTATTGAAGCGGTCATCCGCAATTGGCCAACTCCTCCACTCCCTCCTTCGTACTCCGACCCCCTCCTCCCCAGCGTCAGAAATCGTCCTCAACTCTCTAAATCGACCGACTTCCTCATCCTGTTACTGCTCTCTTTGAATGTCGAACGAAAGCTCCGGGTTTGGGGCGTAGGTGCCCCTTGGTCACAGAAGAAGGAAAGGTTACGCAAAGTAAGTCTCTTATTCAATGAATTGCCTTTTTATCTTCTCAAACATTCGTTTTATGCCCCTTCGTATTCGTGTTCTTCATCCCTCTTCCCTAGTTCCCATACATTTTCTTCTTCTCCGTCGTCTTACGACCGCGTCATTTCTCAGCGTAGCTCCGCCGCAGGTGTACAACGACGTTCAGTATTTGCTTTCCATCTCTCTTCTTTGACCCAGTTCTCGATCTTCTGCTCATCGCGTACTCCTTCCTACAGTTTCGTCAGAAGTCTTTCCTCAACATCCAAATCGGTAAGGAAAGTGTACATGGAAGAGGAAGGTGACGATCTCTGTAGGTGGTGTCCATCTCGATTTATCACACTTCTTCCTTTCGTCTCATTTCCATTTCTTCTATCTCTGGCTTTCAGCTCACCTCGGCGTCATGGCCATCGACATCTTGCGTTTATTTCCCGCTCCATAGGCCAAGAAATCTCGACTTCAACGTCTATAACAACCCACTGCGTTCCCGGCTGCATCCCACACATGGTGGCGACGCCTTCGAACCGCGAACACCTTCGATTTACAGGCTAGCGCTTTCGCTATCCTGATGAACACCTTTTACTTCAACGTCGAATCCAGACGCCAATCTCAGTTGAACAACGACATACGCCCTACCTCGACCTCGAACTCGACTTCGAAAACCGCGTTGTTGCTCTTCCAGAGCTCGCGGAGGGACGATAGAGGGAGGGAAGGGAGTGACAAGGTCTCTTGAGGCGGTTGGGGTCTGGAGGCCGCTAAAGGCGCTATTGCGGGCAGGCGTTTGGGGTTCTAATGCGGCTGGGATGACGAAGCACGGAGAAAGACCCGAAGGCGTCTCTGGGTCACAAGAGTGGCAAATGACCTAACCGCCGCTTCTTTCTATTCCGTGTCTTTTCGCGTTGCAATGCCGACTGAGGAGGTGATTTTTGCATTTCCCAGTTGGGTGGCGGCGGCGGCAGGATGGTCCAATGGATGGTGTTGGTGTATATGGTATGTCTTTCGAGTTTTTCAGCTGCATACGTCCTCTCCTCACGAAGATTTCCAGGTAGAAGCCATTGTTTGTCCACGAGCACGCTGCGACGTTGTCTATTACCGTGGAAATGCACCATATCTATGTCAGCGCCTCGACGACACTCCCGTGGTCAAATGCGACGTTCTCATTCGGAAATCGACCTTCTGCTGTCCAAAGCCGCTGGTACAGCCTTCGTGTATTCGACGGCTGCGTACGTCCCGCGCGCATACACGCGTATTTGGCCTGTTGAGAACACTGCAAGAACTCTATCACCCGAACCCGCGAACCTGGTCAAATCCAAATTCGGTTGTTCTCTCTCATCGGCTCGTACTTATAGCTTAACGAGAGGTCAAAATCTCCTGCTCGAGTCACAAATGCCCTCTCTAACCCCGTAACACGGACACAGAAAGGGTCCAGTTTGTGCTCCAACGTCTTCCCTCGTCTTCTTCTACACGCTCGAAGGAGAGAATGACAGCTCGAAACGGTAAGGTCCTCTCTTTCCTTGAGGTTGGTCTGCGTTGACGACTCTATTTTCAAGTTGTTGCCCGTACAAAGAGTTGGAATATGCCCATAACTGGCGGCCAAATTTCCCTCCGGAGGTCGACCGTCATTCCAATGGACTGGGTCCAGCAGCAGCGCGGACTTTCGGGCATGACGACTCCACGGTCCGTAGACGCTCTTCACGTTGACACATTTTCGTCTCTCTCAAGGTTTGTTCCACAGCGATTTCCCATCTTCACGTCGCCGTCTGAAACTAAAGACGCACGCAAACACACCAGTAGTACTCCGATCGCACCGCTTCCTCGGCGCAAGTACTCACTCCATGTGTTTAGGCGCAGTTTTGACGTGATGAAACGTTACAAATGCTCTAGATGAAACGGGTACGCACAAGATGGGCAACATCGGCCCAACGTATAACGTAGTGAGCCAACCCTTCCATTCTCCTTCGACATAGACTTGACCTTTCCTGACATAGACGTCAGCGGTTTTTGGATAGCAGGCGCCGATGGCTGTGATCGAGCAGATGAGAGAGAAGGACGACGGCCAGGAACAGGGGAACGTATGCCAGAAGATCAGGACCGAGATGAAGGATACGCTGGGCTCGCGCAGGATGTTCTCAGTGCGAATCTAATAACCCAAGCCACAACGCTTACTCGTCTCTCGTGTTCTAGTTAATCGGCCCTTTGACGGATGAGGACGCCCCGATAGGCTGCTCGTCTCAACATCCCTGCCTACAAACGCCTTGGGATTCAACTAGTCATATTTTATTGCATGAGATGCCACTTTGTCGTCGTCTTCAACGGTGGATCTGCAGGTCTCATAACCATGAAAGCCTATACCAGATCTCTATCTGGGCGTTCGGGTACCATCACCGAGTTTATGTCACTTCGCTCGAGGCCAGCGTGCTCCTTCGACCCTGCACCTCCTCGAGGAATAGTTCTGTCCCGATCTAGGTGTATACTTATCCCTGAAGGATACGAGGAAATTATGTCCTGACCCTTGACCGCCCTTGCGACTCCAGATGCCCCCGGCGAAGCGCTGACTGTAGGCATTCTCTAGCGTTCTCGCATAAAAGTGGATTTCCGCACCCGCTTCACGAGACACAGGCAAATAATTCTGCTAGGAAGCACTGCGGTGCGCTCTACATATGCCTCGCTGATCCAGCCGCTCAGGCTCTCGTTGAGTCGATGCTTGGGCACCTATTCGCCAAGTAAAGCTCGACATCACCCTACATGGGTACTGAGGATGACTACATAGGCCTTACGGGAACGGTGAAAATGCGATGCGCCAGCGAATCCCATGCCGAAGCATTCATCGCTCAGCCTGCTGGGCTTGCGTCCAATACATTCGAAATGCCGCTCCTGCGCCGTCGAAAGTCTTGGAACCTTCCATATTGGGATTGACGGGGACGTTCTACACATAGTCCGGCTAAAACTACTTTCGGCACAACTCAATAACACCTAACTCACAAGCTATCTTCCAGTCGGCCACGGGCATGCCATAAACACGCGAGACGCGAGGTAGCGAATGTTCTCCCTGAATTGAAATGCCAATTCTACAAAAAGTTTCGCTAATATGTAGCCCGGAAAGTGCTATTTGGATATCTCCGTGCGTCTTATATGTTCATTGTCATTTACGAGAATTTTTTGACCACTCATCGCTGGGCGCCTAATGCTCGGGATGTCCGGTCTAGGATCGTCCGGCTGATTAGATCGTGTTGCATGTTATCTTATCTCCGCCACCGGGGACCTCGTTGCCGTGCCACGCGTCCTCTTGCTACGACTCTGCGACCGACTCACCACGGAGAATGGCATTTTTTGTCTTTGCTTCGAATGGAGGATCCCTGAAGGCAGGAAGACCATATCTGCCGTCAGGGATACCCTAGAAAACTGCCTAGCCCATGTTCGGGCGCAAAAGGTGAGTGTAACTTTCTTTCTGATGCCCGACCTTCCCTCTCATTTAACCCCGGATCTTCAGCTCCATTCTCTCCGGTGGAATGGGGTGAGCAGCTTTGCGGAATACGGAGAATTCCCCGGGCGTTTTCCGGCTTATAGAATCATACAACTCTATGCGGGGCAGCGATAATCCATTTTCGTCTACATGAGTGGTGAAACATCTGTAGGAAGAGCGAGTAAACGGTTTCCATGCAGGGGGCGTTCCGTCATACTGGGCCCAGATGGAGAGGAACCAGAACAGAAGAACCATCTATCAAACTTCCGAGTCAGCATTTTTTTTCAATTGAAGACGGCCGTAACGAAAGCATATCGCCGCCCTCGGGAAATTTGAATGGCGAGTGGCAAGCGCAGGTAAAGAGCAGAGCCGCTTATTCTTGGAATCGAATGTATGATTATCTCCTTTCTCTGTGCTTGCATCCTCACCCCTTCTTTTTAAGCTCTTCTCATGGCTGATCCTCTGTTTCGCTCTCTCCTTATTCTGGCCGCGGGGAAGAAAGGGGGCGCATCGAAGCCGCTCATCGGAGACCAAACAACTGGGCGGTGTGCGTGGATCACTTCTGTTTGACAGGCCGTGAAGTGGGGTACGAGGGTACGAGCACCACAACGCAATGAAGTCTAATTTTTTCCTCTGTTCAGAGTTTTTCGCATATGTCGAGCGATGCGCTCTTCCTCTCTTCATGTTCTTCCTTCTCGCTACTCACTTCTACCCTCTTCCCGTGTCGTTCTTGCTCAAGGAAAGTAGACAATCCACGAGTAAGTTGATGCTGTACTTCGCCTTACCTTTATCTTCATAATAAAGGCTCCTTCTAGTTTCCCAATTCTCATCTACAACGTGAACGCACGCGATGCCTGGAATTATGAACGTCTCCAAAGAGACCCTCATACGGATTTTCTATCACGCCGTAAACGACGCATACCCGCCTGTGGCCTCTCCTACCGCCACACGAAATTCTATCGGTCTCGTATGCAAGTATTGGCGCGGAACACTCGTCTACGCCCCTTGCCTCTGGCAATCCATCACTTTCTCCCCCACCACCGACCAGTACCACGAATCCCGACTCGCTATCGCCTACACCTGGCTGCGGCGAGGTAACGGTGCTCCTCTTTACCTCGACCTATGCTCTGGCATGCCCCGGCACCTCCCTCCTCGGATCGAGGACCTTTTATACGGAGGTGGTGCATTCAGCGTCCTTGAGAAGATCATTCGACCTTTCGCGTACTGGATCGTGTCGCTCAGTTGTATACTATGCAAGAATGACGTCGGGGCATTCCTTACGCTTCCTCGGGGCACTTTTCCGGTCCTGGAACGCGTCAATATCTTCTTTGTCAATGCGATACCAGATCTTCGCTCGCCGTTTACGCTGGAGGAGAGGATGACATTTTCAGTCTTCGTGGACGCGCCACGGTTGACTAGCGCGAGGCTGCATCTTTTCAACGACCTCCATCCGTTGGAGTTGAGGCTTCCGTGGGCTCAGATGACATCGCTAAATTTCGGGAGCGTAGCGATGTCGGAAGACATTTGCGTGGTTGTCTTGCAGAGGGCGGCGCAGTCGTTGGTTGAGGCCTGCTTCAGCATCGTCTTTGAAGGCCGTGGCGATCCTCGTTTCGCCCATACCCTGATTCCGATGGGCGTATCCATGCACCACCTTCGTAGGCTTCGGCTTATCCTCGGTGGCGAGGTTGCAGACGCTGAGCTCTTCCACATCGTCGGTATACCCGCCATGAAGAACCTATGTATCGAGAACTCGGGTAGCTTCGCTGGAGAAGATCTCGCAGCGATATCCCCCTTCATTGCAAGCGCCGCGGGCTCTCTCGAGGAGCTTACCCTCCTCGACGTCGTCGACATGCAAACCAACATTCATCCACACCGACCCCTATTCTACTCAGAAATCACCAGTCTCTTTCGAGCCATCCCGCAGCTCGTCTACCTCCATCTCCCTCGAAGCATCTTCCTAGACGGAGATTTACTAGAAGATATAGCCTTTGGATGTGTACTTCCAAATCTTCGGACATTAGAGCTCGCCGCGGCCAGTGTTGAGAATGCATTCCGCCTCGTCGAAATGGTCATACGGAGGAGCCACGAAGCGGGGTCGCAAGCTACACCGGCATCCTCTTCCTCTTCGACCCTCGATATCCAGGCCAGGCCGCTGCTCGTGATGCACATCTCGTACCTCCGCTTGGAGGTGACACTTGTCGATCGCGATCGAGGTATTTTGGTGGAGTGGGTAGAGGGTTTGAAGTCGTCGGAGTGGTTGGAGGATACGATCATTGAATTGTTCGCCGAGGAAAGTTGAGGAAGTGACTGATATCGATAGTGGTGTTTATATGGTTCGTCCGTGTGTTCTTTTCTTGTCTTTTCTGACCTCCTGCGCCGTCCATCCTTGCTTGTTGATCCCGGTGCAAGTTTATTTTCTTATGCGTAGATTCAGGTCGACGAGTGGTCTTAGAGTTTGCAACCTGAAATATATACGTACTGATCGTTCTTGCAATTGGTTGTCGAAGTTGCATTTCTTTCTTGGTAGATAGCGGCGGTGTAAAGACTAGGCAGAAGTACAGCGACATATGTATAGTTACTCTACCATACCCTCGAATCCGGGTGAATCGCATTTCACGACGCTGTTGGCGTCATTCGGCCGCTCTCCATTAGGTCTTGACTTGAATGCCCGACTTGAGCTTTTTCTTGAGATCACATTTGTTCAGGAACATCATCATTGTCATTTTTTGCAGAAGTTTGGAGCTGCAGACAGTCCTCCAGAGGAGGAAAAAGTCTTCGAGGCGATTGATCTTCGAGTCTTCTGTTAACCGTTCGTAGAAGCATGAGACGGCTGCCGGACCATTTTAAGTGAAGATGTAGGCAAAAGAAGCGAGTAGAGTAGAGGAAACTTACGGGCCACTGCAACGATCAAGAAACGAAAATGGTTAGTAGCAAAAAGACGCAAGTGAACGGCACGGCGATACTGCACCACCTGTATTCCTCTCGCGACTACAATTTCTCATTAGCCATTGCCAGTTCGCCAATTCCGTAGGGTTTCGTTCCACTGTCACCGTACCATTAGACCGGCTCGATTGTTCTCCTAGGCCCGTCTTCGGCCTGTCTTTGGAGGTCTCGACAACGTAGAATAGTGGGAAATGTACGTATGTCGATATCTTCAATAACAGTCGTTGGAGTCGCAACAATTCCGGAAATGAGTACTTGCGGTGGGTGTCCACCAACCTCTACGAAGCACTTACATCCCTCCTGCTTCTGTCCCTGTTTACGAATGGTAGGGAAGATACAGGAAGGTTCGCGCAAATAAATGAGTTAGTCCAAACCGTAGGCTTATCAGTCAATGGACAGTGAGCTCATGTCTGGTATTGTTCATGCTTTCGCAGCGACTTGCTGCCCAATACCTGACGGCTACAAAGGAGATAGGGCGTTTATTGCAAGTTATTGAGTGGTATCCATGAAAAGCACAGGAAAGTTCGAGGAGCAGGAAAGAAAAGGTCAATTTATGAATTCGAAAAAGCGTAGGGAATCGTCATGGCCATGTTCGACCTAACATGATAAGTCACTGAATTGTCAAACACGACCTTGGGGTCACCGAGTTCAGACTTACCCAGTCACGCAGTATGCCAAGAATCAACTCCAGGTTAACAGTTGGGTTGTAAAGTCCGTCTCCGAGAGGAATCGCATCCAACCAATATACGGTTTTGCCTTGTCCATGTCCGGAGTTCTCTGCATTGTAGACGAAAAATAGCCACCGCTTGCCGCTAGTAACGCAACCTCGAAAAGTTTTCATCCTAGAGGGGCATGTTCGAAAGGGTACACTCATATTACATAGGAACCAACGTACTGCAGCCGCTGCGCCTTAATGATAGCGGCCAGCGCCGCACGAGGAAGAGACGTTGTGGGAGTGAATAGCTCTTCGGGCTTTGCTTCGTAGATGTTGCACTTGAGTAATTTGAATATCTCGGGGTTGCTGAAAGCGAAAGCTTGCGATTTGATAACTCGATCTACATAGGTAAAGTCAGATACAAGGTCAGGCAGCCGTGACGCACACTGACCTCGCACGGCCTTGTCGCCGTAGAGGAGCATATAATCTACGAACGAATTTTCCGTGCATCCGAGCAGGGTGTCGTCAACACGAGACTCCGGAGCAATCACAACACCAGACGAGTCCGTCTCAAGGTTTGACGCAACATGGATCAGGAGGGCGTTGATTAAGATTCGACAGCCAGCTTCTGACTGCGGCAAAATGAGCAGGTTACAAGGAACGAAGAATGGGCTCAAACCTCAAGCGACACGTATTTGAGAACATCGTGGATATTCTTTCTCGTATCTTCGACCGTCAGAGCTCCGGGTAATGTCGCAGTTCCATATGTCTTCGCCTGTGTCGCCCCGTCGGAGCGCCATTCCATAGGTTGAATCGCAATGCCCATTCTACCGAGAGTAAGGAGAGAAGCGTCAGAAAATGACGTATGCTATAAGGTTGTCATTTCGTAGTTCGCGTCATTCGGGCTGTATCTAACACACCTGCGCATCTGTCAACTTGTCGATAATGCGATTCAGTTTCCTCAGGTCCTCGTCGTCCTCATCGATGCCGAGCTGATCACATTCCTCGCGGCAGGAAAGGAGAATCCCCTTTACGCGAGAGGTTTGCTCCGCAGATAGGTCCGATAGTTTGCGCTTTTTAGGCGCCATTGGAGGTGGTGGGTGAAAGTTGGGTGTGTATCGTTTGTGGAGAGCCAACCCGTTGGCTCTCCGTTTCGCTGACATCACCTGTATCTTATCTAAGCAGACATCCCCAAAGTCAAAGCATTCTGCTCTCAGAACGACATCAGATATGCACGGTGTCGCTAAGTCAGATCTGACTTACGATCCTATATTATTAGAGACAAGTAGCAAATCATTGCACGAATCTACACGAAAACATTGCGGTAGCATGAAAAAAGGTATGCAGGGGTATCGTGACGAATTGGTGAAAGGGCGTAAATGAGTGGCTAGAATGTGACGAAGCAGGCATGCAAGGAATCGTAATCGGTAGCGAGGGACGGGGTATGGATATGTGCGTAGCGTGTATCACGATGAAGTGAAGGATGGGGGGACAAGCGTTGCGTGGAGGATGAGATGCAATAGCAACGCGAATGACAAGAGATCTGAAGAGTTAAGAAACTGAGCATGTATATTCAGAAGTTGAGATAGCAAAACGCACCGAAGGCAGCACTAAAATCTCAACCGATCCGACGCCAACCTGCCCTCTCCTCCTAGATGCAACGTCCCACCCTCTGTCAACCATATCCCCTCGTACTCAGCTGAACCACACGACCATGAGCAGCAGATCGCGATGGCAGATAGACTCCGGCCTCGGCCTTCAGGCACTTTCATTAAGGAGTTGAAAGG
>JANKHO010000260.1:0-29267 GCA_027627235.1 Agrocybe chaxingu | reverse complement strand
ATCATCCAGGCCTTGAGGGAAGGTCTCGTGCCCCGCCTCAGGACGCTACGTATTTTTGCGGACAGCCCATTAGACGACCCCAGCGACACTGTTAACGTCCAGCTTCTGCTCGAGATGCTCGAGACACGATGCGGGCCCGACGGCCTTCAAGATGTCGATATCACCACTGATTGTTGGCCTGAAGCGCCAGAGAGTAGGATCGGAGAGCTCAAGGCAGGAGTGGAATCGCTCGTGTCGACTGCTGCTGGGTTCTCCGTTCGACTGAACCTGGCCCCAGACGACTCGTGGAATTGGGTCGAGGTGCCAAAGCCCATATTTCGAGGTTGGATGACACCGCAAACTTTCTCTGAATAGTCCCAGCCCGCGTTTTGGCTTACTTTGCTATTCAAGGGGAGGGAAGAAAGCAGAGAAATGGACATATGGACATTTAGTTGAAGTCGGAGGCTAAATTTCTATCGAAGAAGCAAGAGAACCGGTTAGGATTGAGATAGTAGAGCATCGTGAATTGGTGTATCTCGTGTGTTAACACGGTAGAGAGGAATATAGAAACTCGTCACCATTTATGAAGTCAATCCCTAGCTCCAGGAGACTGGGGACATTCAAGATTGTCTTCCGTGGACGGCATGTTCAGGGCATGATTGCTACCAGCCCTATGGCCAATATGAAGAAACCCCAAAGGATTTTGCCCTCTTGACCCCCCTCTCTTCACTGCCACATCTCACTCGCCTTTCATTAGCGCTGGGTTCGCCCACCTCACGAATTGTACAAAAGATACCTCCGGCTACTACTGATTTCTCAGCTTCAACTCAACTTCATGCACGTTCGAGCCGCCTGGGACCAGATTTTGACGATGCCCGAAGTTGTACGATTCAACCAACTGTCTTTCTTTTCCTTACATGTCATCCGCCTGCCTGGACAGAGGGTACAACAAACGACCACTGGGCTGTCAGGTCATGTCCAAGAATTTACGGAAGTAGCGCATGGAGCTAATTGAGTCAGAAGACGTGGAGTGCACGACTGGAAGACACGGTAGGCAACTCCAGAGGCTTATTGTTGACTTCAATAACTTTGGACCACGAAACGTAGTCCACCACATTCTGACACCACTGGTTATGTCGAATGATGATAGTCTTGCGACCGGCGGCTTTCGAGTTTCGGAGAAGCTCTATGCTACCCTTGATGAAGGCTAGATCTTGGTGGTGAGACTGGANGAGNGTGTCNAAGTCTTGCGCCNTTGTGGGGAACACGATCGTTTCCAACTTCTTTAGCTTGGCGAGNGGTTTGAGGACGTCCTTTAGTAAGGGGAAGGGATTGAGACGATGGATNAACAAGANTTGGGGTTTATCACTCACGGGGTGNACTGGTGAACTNAATNTGATAACTCGGAGATTTGGCATCGCTCGAGGAATGCCTAGTNAANGNNNAAAATGCCCCNTGAACNAAGTGTTAANTAATATGTAAAAGAGATGACGCACGATTAATGGTATTGTCCCCATGCCACAAATGCAGGCCTTCGATCTCCTCGACCTTCTTGCAGTTCTTGGCAATAGCACTAACGAGCTGGCTACCATTATCATAACTGTTGCAGATCACCCTGCGCGCCTCGGGACAACAGCGCAGGACGTGATGCGCCTGAGATGGTAGGACAACAGTTCGAATCTGGGGGAAGGAACGCCCTTCGAAAGCGCCTTTGAACATGGCGGTCATCTTATTATGGCAGCGTAGAATTTGAAGGGTATGGCAGTTCGGTAGAGCTTCGATAGTCTGCACAAATGCGGGAAGGACGGTGAATGGCGAGTAGCGTGAAATAATGACCGTATAACTCCTTTTGAAGGTCCTCAATGAAGAAGAAAGTTGCGAAGAACCTAGTAGAAACACACCTGACAAGCGATGCGATCTCGGGGTTATCACGAACGAGCTTGCACTTCCTGATGAGTGCCTCCCCAAAGACCTTGTACCAAGCGGCGGACTGCGAGTGCGTTGCAGACACTTCGAGGTTCTGCCAGACCATCGGGAAGAAAATACTGCGCCACACGCGGCAGGTTTGGGATAGCGCGCGTAGGGTATCTGAGCGTTCTAAAGTGCTCTCCGGTAGGTATATATTAAAGCTGTTCATGCGCGCGTCTTGTGGGGTGAAGGGGACTGGCAGCGCCTCGAAGTGGGAGAGAATCTCAAGGATCAACTCATATGGGAACTCTAGGATCTTCGAGGTTTGCCTGGCGTTGGGCTTCGCCGTTGACTTGGCGTTCGTCGAACTTGCACTGGCATGGCTGTATTTGACGCGCTTATTTGATCCCCTTGGCATTTCTGGTGCAGACGTTATTGGAATTTAAGGTGAATTGTCGGCTGTGGTACTGACGACCCACCTACGACTCAACAGTCGCCTTATAACCAGCAAAGATCGAGTCGAGTCATGGGAGAGTCATGTTGACGCAGGGGAAACCGTACAACGTGTCCGCCGTTGTCATTTGCGGGCAGCATGGCGGTGTTGCAATGAGTCATGATCAAGTGATGCGCACACGATCAGGGCGGGAGGCGGGGCTTCTATCTTTAGATATTCTCCATTTAAGGCAATTCCCGCCCACCTAGTTGTAACCCACAGCGCCGACGACGCCACATTCATAGTTCGGTTCCGTCCCAAAATATCAAAGAGAGGCACGTTTAGCTAAAAGAAATTTGCCGAAAAGTTGTCATGGACGAGCCAGGCGGGCATCACACGTCACGTGCCCGCCAATTGTCTTGAGCTTGACTAGGACTCTTAGTCGCTCTTCGTCTCTTTATGCTTCCAACGGTGAGTTCCAAAGCCAGGTCTACCCTTTGTGGGCTGAACTTTTCCAATACAGTCTTCATCAATACACTAATATCTAGACCGCGCATTTCGTCGGTTATTCAAACGGCACATGATTTTGTAGTAAAGCCGCCACCACTCTCCGCCGCGAAAGTTCTTTCCTTTGTTCCCTCTGCCTCGTGTCCAGACACGAATATTTATTACCTGACGTCTAAATCTTGCCTGAGACTGCCAGCATGTCCAACCCAGATCGTGGTTACACCATTCTCCTCTCTCATCTGCACAGCACGGCATCCAAAATACCTCTCCCGACAATCCAAGGCGCCCCTAGCCCACCATCTCGCGGCAATCTCTCCTCTACCTACGCCACTTGCCGCTACAGCCATATCATCACCTTTCTACTTGACCCAACCCTTTACGTACGAGAAACTGCAGTCGTTCTCAGTCGCATTCCGATATGCCACCCACCTCAAGTACCGAGCTTTGTCCGACGCAGCAAAATTGCGTTCGAAGCTCCGAACAATCCTTGGAAGGAGCCTACAGGCTGTGATAGGCCAGTGGGTGACGGATGTCCTACAGGGCGTCCAAGGAGGGCATCCAGTGTTGAGGTTGGCGGCCTGTAGCGGCCTTCTGTTGGGAGTCGAGGACCTCAAGATCAGCCAAAAGGGCGAGAAAAGGGACGGAGTCGACGTGGGCAGCGCGAGGACTGGTGTAGAAGACGAAACTGTGGTTGCTCTTGCGGAGGTCATGGACACATATGCGTACTCGTTGGGGTCACAAAGCAACGGAGTGGAAGAATGGGAAAGAGAGTTTCAGCCTGCGGGTCAAGGTGTGCCCTCATATTTCGTTCTTTGCATCACTAGCTCATTTTATTAGACATCCTGTCGCTGGCGTTGATCCTCGCTTCTCAATCACTTCCTCTGGTCGCCCAAAACAAGCTCGAAGCGCTCCCCCTACCCGCTCTAGTGCGCCTCCTGACGTCAACCATCACTTCAACATTCAAGTCAGGAACGTTTTTGTCGTCAGTATCGGCTTCTGTTACTCTTTCAGCGGAGAAGCAAGTGCATATATCCGTAGGTATGCTGCCCTGCAATTCATTTCAATGCTGACACATTTGTAACAGCACTCTTCACCTCTCGCCCAAACTTTGCAATCTATGTCATCGTCTCCTCTTACAACCTCGATAGCGTCGATATCAAGGCTGACTGCTAACGTATTAGCACTCCTGATCGATTCACCCTCGTCATCACGTACACCGGACAACATGTACACGATTTCTGATACACTAGACGCCCTCCGACAGATGGCTAAGGTCCTAGAGCGCGATTGGATCGCATGTCCCTTGGCAAGCTTCACGGATCTCGAGATTGGTGCGTTATCGTCATCCCTTGTACCATCTGCCCTCTCTTGACAGACTTCCAGCATCGAATTCTCAAGAAATCACGAAATCCATATGGACGATGTTGAAGACCTTTTTGTTCTCGAACATTATGCTGGCCGAAGCTATCTTGTCTGCTGCCGTCTACGTTCCTCCTGAATACTGCATCGACATCACCCCGGCGACGTTGGCGTTGCAGACGTTGCACACACTGTCCCATTTATCATTCGTGATGTCTCAGTTTGGTGGAGTGACAACGACGACTCAAGGGTTTGAGCACCTGAAGAAGACGTTCTATCTCGCGTTGGACATTCTGGCTCAAAGTGAGATGGACCTAACAGGAGTTGGTACGAAGGCAGAGGCGTACGTTCAACAGGCCTGCTTCTTGCTCAACTCGCAGCGAAAGGAGACTGGTATGGTTGCATTCATCGCCATCTTTCCGTCTCATGCTCAGCTCACACACCCCTTTCAGCCGCGACATCGCCACGTCAAGCCAAACAAGCCTTCGTCCTCGCAAGCATTGAACAGTTGGTTCCAGTCCTGAGCGACAAGTGCATCAGAGACTGGGTTTGGGGCGTCTGCTACCCGTAAGTCAATCCCCTTCAGCCACTGCTCCTTTCGCAGTTCGGTCGTTCTTCGCCCGAGTTCCCTGTGTCCAGGACCGGTGTAACCTCTCCGTTGGCTTACGCCAACACCACCGGGTGCACCTAGGGCAGCTGTCTTCGCTGTGATCCTCTCCTGCATTGCTGGTGTGGATCGAGAAACAGCTTGCTGACAATCCATCCCGAAACAGGCACCTGTCCGACCCATCCCATCGCGAGACGTACGAGTCAGCCCATTCGGTCATCCTGGCCGTTTTCGCCTCGCATGCTCAACGCCAACAGCAATACTTGGCCGGGGCTCGCTCCTCCGAACCTATTCCAGCCACTTCGTCTGACCCGAAAATGGTCAGCCTATCTGCCAAGCAGAGGTTCCTGAGTGATCAAGGCTACGCAAGTCGGGTCCTCTCGGGTGTCATCGACTCGACCAAGTTGAGCAAAAATGTCGGAACCGAAGGGGGGTCGTCATCAAAGAAAGCATACGGGAATGACGACGTGGCTCTTTCTGCAAAATTTGTGGAACGCATGGTTCCTTTCTATGCGAAGTGCTTGATTGACGTGAGTGTCTATTTCGACGGTGTTGTATCTCGACTCTTCGATGGCATGCTCAGCTCTGCCGCGGACTGCTTTGCGCACGGCTTATTATCTCATCGTTCTAAAGCTAACTGCTTTTTTGAATTTGCTATAGAACTCCATGGATGGGAAACTCAATACTCCGCAGCTCCGGCTGGCCTACTCGGCGTTAGTCCGAAGCGCCAGCGTTAGTACCTTTTCTCCGAGCGGGCGTCAAGGCGAGACGTACACTCTTGCATGGTACTGCGTGCAGCTGCTGCTCGACACCATCCACGAGCTCGCTCCTGATGCGAAAGGCAAGGGAAAGGCCCGGGACAACGACGAGCGAACGACGGAACGCGTGCACCGGCTGCACCTGATGCTGATCTCGACGATTTCGTCGCTCCCTCTGCCTCTTATGTTGCGCACACTGGAGGAGGTCCGCGTTGTTATCACGGCATACCCAGGGACTGACAGCGGCGGTGATGAGACGGGGGCAAGGGGGAGGAAGACGGAGCTACTCGAAGCTCTATTCAGCGAACTGTTGGAAAAAACGGGTGATCGCGAGAAGGAAGCCGCAATGAGGTGGTGGTACAAATATCGCCCTTCTCTCGTTTCGGAAGGCCCGGAGGAAGAGGGGCTGGGTGCCTTTACATCCTTGTTCAAGGGGTGGAAGATGGCGAGCCAGGAGGCTGGGCGTGCGAAGGATGCTTCCGGAGAAAAGAACCCAAGAGACCCTGTTGTTCTGCCGCGCTTATGAATGCGTTGTACTCGTAAGGAGGGCGGGAGAGTTGGCAGCGTACAAGGAGAAGCATTGGGTCGAGTTGAGTCCATTACCTTGTGATCTTACACATGTGCTCAGCCACCAAATTGGACCTGAAATTTTGCATCGCTGAACTGTTAGGACTCGTCTTCTTCGCCTTATCGCGCGTTCCAGGATGTACCCGGAAGCCTGCAGCCTCGCAAGAAGACCACGAAGCAGATCAAACTTCGCAAGCCGGTGTTCAAACGCTCTTGCTTGTCCCTATCGTCCTCGAAGAACACCCTACCCGGCCAATTATGCAAGACACCGGACGATGCTTCTCCTTCCGACGAACATATTTACCTTTTGTGATCATCATCATCCCAGTTACAGCGGCGGTGTACCAAAGTATACTCGTCTCTCATCCGTCAATCCATTCACTTCGATTGCCAGCTCATGTACATGTGGAGTTGCACACATACCGGAAGGCATCATATCTCTCGGCTCCACCCAGCCACACCCTATTTCCAGCGGACAAATCGGCTGGCCACGAGCTAGCTGGAAAAAAATACGGGCGGTCCGAACTTTATTATTACATTGGCCTCACTTTCGACGAATGGATCTGGCAAATGACTCACGAGATCTTGATGAAGTCTTCGTGAGGCCCGGCGATATCGATATCCCACTACGTCGTCGGAAGTGTGCGAATGGGAACGCGAACGCGGACGCCGGGATGAAAAAGAACTGCCTATAAAGAGCTTATCCTCTCCGTCTCGCGTCGTTCATTCCCACCTTTTCGTCTTGGGCGGAGCGATAGTCCCCTAACCTTTCTCCTGGAACCCCATGGCCGACTTCTACACCTTTGAGCAGCAAGATATGCTTCCTCATATCCCGGACAACTTGACCGTTGCCCAGTTCATGCTTGATTATCAGCATGAAATACGCCCGCTGCGAGGGTCGACTCCCTGTTTGATCGACGATGCTACTGACCAACCCTTCAGTCTCGAAACAGTGAGCCCTCAAGTGCTGGACACGCTTTATGTTATGTGAATATCTCTTTGCAGCTCAGAACAAGAGCGGAGGATCTTGCAAATGGCCTAATTCACGAATATAATATAGGTACAAATATTTCCATCTGCTAGGTAATATCGAAACACTCAACGATCTCATTCTTTTCCATCTTTCAGGTGAAGAGGACACTGGTATTGCCTCTTCCTCATGTCTGTTTTCATCCTATTGAACGTATATCTCTTTCAGTGATGCTCGTCAGTCCCAATCACATCGGTCAGTCCATCATGATCTGCTTGTCTGCTGGTGTTCATCGGGCGGTGTCAGATTATCCGGTGGCGATTTGGGCTGTCCATAAACTTGGTGGCATTGTGACGTAGGTCCTCCTCGTATTGTCGCGATTTCTGCGGACTCCTCACAAGATGCTAAATCAGGTGCTCAAATCCTCTCCTTAATGTTGATGAGCTAGTGTATCAGCTGGAGACAGCTGGCGTTACTTTTGTTCTGGTGCATTCAAGCGTGTTGACAACTGCGCTGGATGCTGCTCGTACAACCGGTCTTCCTCTGGATCGAGTCGTTCTGCTCGATCACTCCCCTTCATCTCATGGTTTGGAGAGCGTTCAAAGCGTGCCTACCCTAATTAAACTCGGTCACGAGCGGATGAGAATGTTCTCCGAGCGAGTTCTCTGTACCGGAGAAGGAAAGACGAAGATTGCTTTATTATGCTGGTCATCTGGTACGACAGGGAAGCCAAAGGTATTTTTGAATGACTAATATTCTAAATCCAATGAACTAATTGTATTATTGTGGTAGGCGGTGGCAATACCCCACCATGCTTTTATCGCCAACATCATACAGATGGCAGCCCATAATCAAGTTGGAGAGGGTTCTGGACATCGGCCACACCGGTCGTATGGTCCGGGAGATGTCGCATTAGGTGGCAAGTACTCCATCTATCATTCGTCTAATGAATAGTCTTCTGATTTCTTGGCTTGTTTAGTTTTACCCTTCTACCGTAAGTAGATATCTAAACGGACACTCGAGCTGCGCGTACTGAGTGGTATTACTCTGCAGACGTCGCAGGCCTCGTTATAAGTGTGAGCCGAACTATTCTGCTAGGGAGTTCGGTCATCTCGGCTCACTATACTTTATTTTAGCTTCATCTCGCCGTATTTTGCGCTGTGAGCAATACTTCCTTCTCAACCATAATTGGCGCACTGAGTCAGATTTTTTGGTCTTCAGATGACCCTCGTGGTGGTTACAAAGTATGACTTCAACGCCATGTTGGAAAGCATCTTGCGCCACGATGTATCCCACCTTGTGTACGTCCCCCATTTTCTCGAAAGATCATGCATTTAATGGAGAGGCTTCAGACTTGTTCCACCTCAGGCTGTCATGCTTGCCAAGGTACGTTTAATATTATCTGCTATCAGATGTTTTGGTGACAGGAAGAATAGTATCCTGCCGTTCTTGACCACGACTTCACCAGGATCAAGTATGTAATTATAGGTACTCTTTCACCTTCGAACTACTTTACGTCTCTATAGCTGACTGATTCCTATTACCACGGTCAGGAGCCGCCCCTGTATCACGAGATGTGCAAGAAAGGTTGTGCAGGATATTCCCGTCCGCGCAGATAGGACAGGCGTATGGCGAGTTTAATGCCTTGGAAGGTCCATTAATTTCTTGAGTCTGACTATCTTTAGGCCTTACGGAAATGACAACTACACTCGCCATGGTATCGTCAAAGCAAAGAAGAGGGCCACTCGGAAGTAAGTATGTCCCCCGAGACTCTTGGTCTAGTGATAGATTCTGACCCAGAGGTGTCAGGTGCTGGTCGTCTTCTTCCTGGAATACAAGCCCGTGTCGTCAAGCCTGATGGAACGTTCGCTCGGTACGGCGAGAGAGGAGAGCTGATCGTCAAGGGTCCTGGGAATGCGTTGGGATATTTTAACAACCCGGAAGCGTGCGTATTTCCCATGCTTTTCCGTAAGCTGCACTAACTCCTCGATGGTTTATTTTTGTAGGACCAGCGAGACTTTCATAGACGGGTACGCCCAGAAATTAGTGTAAATTATACATACTCCAGGTAATTGACCGTTCCTCTTTAGGTGGGTTCATACGGGCGACGAAGTTGTTCTTACCAAAGATCGAGAGGTATTTGTATTCGATCGCCTCAAGGTACGCCACCTGATGACTACCGGCATAACGTTCGCGTTCTGAAAGATGTTTCTCTAGGAGTTTATGAAAGTACGGGGCTTCCAGGTAGCCCCTGCTGAATTGGAGGGGTGTCTTCTCTCGCATCCGGATGTAGCAGATGCATGCGTCGTCGGCCTTCCAGATGACTACAGTGGAGAGCTACCTCTTGCTTATATCGTGTTGTCCCCGTCTGCTACGGAGTGCGTAAGTCGTAATTCAAGCATGGCCGGCTTCTTCTGCTCTAGCATCATTAAGGTGAGTCTCACAGCTATACTTATGTCACCAATTCTGAATGGAACTTGCAGCATGTTGACGAGCGGAAGGCTGGCTTCAAGCGTCTTACAGGAGGTGTCCGATTTGTGGCATCGATTCCAGTGAGTTTTCCGATCCGTCTCTTTTGCCCTCAACCAATAATTTGCTCAGAAAAATGGAAGCGGGAAAGTGCTAAGACGTATTTTGCGTGAAGATGCGAAGTTGAACCCAAGACCGACATATTCCGCTAGCAGAGCGAGACTTTGAGGACGAAGCGTCAATTACCCTCCCGGTTGTTCGTGGCGTTAATATTTATCTCTATTGTACGCCTTGTAGGATTTTTCTATCTACATAATACCAGAAGAAACATGCTACCCTATCGAAGTCTCTGCAATACTTCATCCTCAGCGTTCAAGCGGGTTCAAGCCCTCAGTACTCAACGTTCAAGCTCAAGCAGGTTCAAGCTCCTCAGGCTTCGGCCGGCACCGTCCTTGCGAGCCGAGGTGCCAAAAGCGGCAAGTACGTTTCGCAGCTGCTCACTTGACCTCCTCCACTGCTGTGATTGGCAGATTGCGTGCTACTCTCATGGGGCGCATCATTGACCCGACAATGTCCAAGCCTTTCTTGATCTTCAACACCCGATTACACCCTCTACGACCTGCGTGACGCTTGCAACGCCATCTGGAGCATGGAATTCTACGCTAAAGTCACTACACTACCCCACATTCCTGACGATGTCACAATACCTCAGTTTATGTTTGACACGCGGCACGAGATCCGACCGCAAGGAAAGGAGGTGCCGTGGTTGATCCAGGACGAGACGGGAAGGAGGTTCTCGGGAGCTGAGGTGTGCAAGCGTTTGTTGAGTACAACGGTTTGAGATTAACACGGTTGGCCCAGCTACGCCAGCGGGTGGACGCATTGGCCAATGCTCTCAGCATCCGGTATGGCATAGGCGAGTACATAGATTGTTCGGTCTGGATACGTTGCTTACTGGGGCCAAAGGGGACAATGACGTCGGTACGCGACTGGCCATCTACGTTCTATGGAAGTTCTTACTGTTAGGTACATTCAGCTCTCTTGTTCAGTCGAAATCACGTCGGTCAGTATCGCTATTATCATTGCGTCGACTATCATCCTGATTTCCTGATTTCAGACTATCCAGTGGCTATATGGGCCGTCCATCGTCTAGGCGGTGTAATCTCGTACGAAATACGTCTTCCTTCTTAGAGCCCTTACCGAACTGTTTCATCTATAGAGGAGCAAATCCCGACTTCACAAGTAGTGAATTGCTTTATCAGCTACAAGAGACGAACGCCTCCGTTATATTCGTGCACCCGGACTCATTGCCAATCGCGGTCGTTGCTGCACGAGAGGCTGGTCTACCAAAGGACCGCATAATTCTTTTCGACACGAGTAGCATCTCTAAGGAAATGCCCGATAGCTACGGCACCGTCGAGAGACTGCTTGAGTTTGGGCTGAGCAATAAGAAGACATACTCTGAGAGAAAGCTGGTCCCTGGTGAAGGAAGAACGAAGCTTGCATTCTTGAGCTTTTCGTCGGGTACAACCGGTCGCCCGAAGGTAACCTCTTCAGATGCTAGCACACCACTACTCGCCCACTCAATCGTTTGCACACCAGGCTGTTGCCATACCTCACTTCGCCTTGATTGCCAACGTCATTCAGATTGCCATTCATAACAGGGTACATGAAGACTATTGCGACTATGAAGATAGGCGATATCGACCTGGTGACGTCGCTATTGGAGGTAGTTTTATCCGTCCCGCTACTTCCCGAGAACAAGAGCTGACCGGTCATAGTGCTTCCTCTTTATCGTAAGCTCCATCTTCACCATTGATGTATGAACGAGCAATTGAACTTTCGTGGAAAAGACATCTATGGATTGGTCATTAATGTGAGAGTCGTACTTTTCATCGTGATCCTGCCTAATGCCTTTCAAACTTATAGCTCCATTTTATCTTGTTTGCCGGAGTGTGTGCTTCGTCCGTATTACCGGCTAAATGCGCTGACGAAATTTCTAGCTGTCTTTAGTTGTCATACCAAAGTTTAACTTTGTAGAGATGCTCAAGAGCATCGTTCGTCACCGTATAAGCCACCTCATGTAAGTTTCCTCCAGGGAGAAGCTCGGATTGATTGACCCGTCGCATATCTAGGCTCGTTCCTCCTCAAGTTGTCCTTATTTGCAAAGTATGAGTTTCCTCGGTTCTTAACTACCCTCTTTTACTCAGAATTCTCTGAATATGAACAGCATTCAGCGGTCAAAGACTATGATCTTCGGCAGCACATCCGAATGATCATGTGTGGGGCAGCGCCGCTTTCTCATGAACTCAATCAACAGCTGTTCGAGATGTTCCCCAAGGCACAAATTGGCCAGGCCTACGGTAATTATATCGTTCTTCGATAGGTTCCTAGGTCGACTTACCTGGGGTCGGAACAAGGAATGACAGAGACATGTACGGCTACTACTATGTGGCCGATAACGCAGAAGAGGGGCGTATCAGGAAGTATGGTTCCCATCTTCGCTACGTCCGCTCTTTCTGTCCAGTTCTGACGTCGAATTGATTCGTAGGTAGCGGACAGCTCCTTCCGGGAACCGTAGCCCGAGTAGTCAAGCAGGATGGCTCATTGGCCGGATACGACGAGGCCGGAGAGCTCGTGATCAAGACACCTTCTGTTGCTCTAGGGTACGCAAACAATGCACAGGCGTAAGTGCTCATCTTATCGTTTGAATGGAAAGCGTTGCCTGACACACCACCAGAACAAAGGAAACATTCATCGAAGGGTGAGGCCGCTGCATTGAGTGATAAGGATAGGAGCATGATGAGTTCCTGCGTAGATGGGTCAAGACAGGGGACGAAGTCAAAATCTCCCGTGATGGCGAAGTTGTCGTATTGGATCGCTTGAAGGTTCTTCTACCTAATATATCCCCCGAACAGCGCTGATTGGAGGGTGTTCAGGAAATCATGAAGGTGACCACCACTTCCAGAGACTCTCGTAGGTTTTTTTGATAACATCGTTATCAGGTCAAAGGCTTCCAGGTAGCACCTGCCGAGCTCGAAGGCTGCTTGCTTGATCATCCCGACGTGGACAATGCTTGCGTTGTTGGTGTACCGGACGATTATAGTGCGTACTATTTTTGCATCGCGTGGCCAGTTCGCTCAGACATGTTTTTCCAAGGCGGCGAGGTTCCCCTGGCTTTTGTGGTATTAACGCCAAGTGCAGCGAAGCAAGCGGCAAAAGACCCTGCTACGGCTGAGCAGATCAAGGGCTCCATAACTCAAGTCAGTGTTTTTGAGCATCACCTCGGTTCATCTGTATTCACGCCTTGCTTCAGCACGTGGCTGAGAATAAGGTTCACTACAAGCACCTGGCTGGCGGGGTTGAGCTTGTTGACGCCATACCCATCTCCCCAAGTGGCAAGCTCCTTCGACGAGTCTTGCGAGACCGCGCCAAAGAACTGAAGAAGGTCAAAGCGAAGCTCTAGAAGTCTCAAAATTAGACATGTCTTTGCAGTTTGTTCTGAACTAGATACATAAATGACCCTCTAGCTTTGTCGCGTTCTTCCGTCTCGTCACACCCTAGGGATGCTCTGAATCGAGTCTCTTACGCTTCGCGTCAGCTTCATTGTCACGCATTTCATGCGATTTCAATCCGGAGTGCAAGTGTGCAAAAAGGAATATTGTGTTGAGGGTAAAAGCGCGGCGACCTGCGAAGTGGTGCTAGTACCCGCATTGTGTGCGTATGGCTTTGTTCAGAGCCGGCACTTCCTGGTCCTTACTTGGGAAATAAGCGCCCATGTCCACTCGTCTTTCCAGCGATCGTGTACCAGTGGTCGTCTTAAATAAACGATGACAGCTTAGGATGGAGTTTACGTTATGAATGAGTTTTTTTACGGGATTCTGGAGTTCCAAGAGTTATAACTCCTTGTTCTATAGATGCGTGGGGCGGAGATATCATTGGATAATATCCCCACAATTGTCCCGAAATATCATGGACAGCGAGCGAAGAAACGCGCTACACGAACCTCGGATTTGATGCACCGAGAAGCTGTCATATATCTAGAATTAATCATGCATTGGATGGCCTAGGAGTTTGGGTCTTGGGTGCATACACATAGGAAAGCTAATGTAGAACTTGACCCTCCGCTGAAAAAAATCAAAGACTAAACCTGCTAACTAATGAAATACAGGATTCGTGGCCACAGGAATGTCGTTACTTCGCAACTCCACGAGCGAGTAATAATTCGAAACGCGAAGAAAAAAAAAATGATGTATACAGGTGGGTATTGAATATTCTTGGTTTGTCCATATTGCAAACAGTAAAGAGAATGGCTACAGTTATCTGCGCTTCAACGCTTTGCGAGTCAATACGACCAGAAGCCTGAGGGAGAGTCCAAAGAGAATACGAATTCCTCAACGAGCCCACCCGTTCTTGTCCGCGGCACCCCACTTCTCGGCGTCTATAGATCCATCTAGGCGTAGCGTTCGGGGTTTCGTGTCGAAGCTCTCGCGTACTTGAACATCCCGCATCTCATGCGACTCGACGTGCACGAAAACTCCCGGGTGGGCACGCGAGGCATCGTGGTCAATCATCTCGGTCTGGGCGATCAAACGGAGGAGGTGAGAGCGCTGGCTATACCTGTAAAAGGATCACTCACCGGCTTTTTGACGGCCGAAATGTGACGGTGCCGTTGAACACCACTACTCGTGGTGTTCCCTTGGCTCTCAGAAGCGCTTCCAGAGCTCGTGCCGTTGAACTTCCATCCACGGCGCGAGTTAAGACTGCTCATGAGGGAATTGGCGTAGAGTTTCGCTAGTGGGAAGTTGAACAAGAAGTGGGTTCCAGAGGGCTGGTCATGTGGTTGAGTGTGAGAGAGCACGGGGAAATAGATGCGCGAGACTGACGTCGACGAGGAAGAAGATTATGTCGAGGGTGGCGATTACCATGGTCAAGAGACCAGTTTGGAGTGTTACTGGCTCCGAAGTGAGAAGCGCGATAAATGAAGCGAGGGGGAACAATGAACGGACCTCTGATGATGCGATCGACCATCATGTCCGAACGCTTGAAACCGGTCTTGTGTTTGTGCTAGTAGAAACCGCATATTTCAGAATTAATCTAGGAAACGTCTCGTCCACAACGGCTTACACTACACGGCGCCGTCAACATGAATTCTGGGTACATGAAGGCCAACACTTACAGATACCACACAAGTACGGTCGTAATAAGGACGTCACTCGCGACTTCGGCAGCGAGCCAGATGATCACGGTGGTCTTGAAGTTGAGAAATTCTGAGAAAGGAAGAGCCTTTCCGGTTTGCGCAGCGGTAGCAATACCAGCAGCTGAAGATTGGCCGTCTCAGTGGGGACGAGGTCGACAGGGATACGAGGATAACTCACAGCCACCAGCAATGGCGAGGCATCCGATAACGACGACAAAAATCCAGTTCTTGGTCAAGACGAGGATGCGCCAGGCGAAGAATAATTGAACAGAGCAAGCTATCACTCCCTAAGGAAGAAGATCAGGTGGAGCGAGACGTGAGAGACTTGGACAATAGCTTACCGTTGTCCAAGCACCTGCGAAGGAAGGAAGCCCCTCTGAGAATCAGATATACACGACGGCCATATGGTAACCATACCTGTGGCAAGGACTGGATTGAATGGTTAGGAAGTTTTTCAATGTGCAGATGGCGAGGAACGTACTCCAGTCTCCTATCCCAAGGGCTGCGTTGTCGCCTTCAAGATAGCAGAGTCAATGCGATGTCTGTGATGGAAGAAAGAGGATGGCTGACCGAAAAACGTGATAAGGGAGCGGTAAATGTAGGTGAATAGAAGTACAGTGTTGACGACATTGAGTAACAAGACTCCAGCAACCTGAAGATTTCGTGAGTGAGCTGGCTCTGTGGAATGCTATCTGCGCCGACCAATAATTTAATCCATGTTCGGTCTCTAAATGTCGAGAAACGGTTAGCACGCTTCGCGAGAGGAAGAGAGAGGTGTACGCCGTACTCCTTATATTTTACATAATACATATACACCTGGGCAATAGACACGCCCAGAAGGAGGATGTTGACGGCGCACCCGATGAGCATCCATCCGTGACTTTATGAAAATGAAAGACGCTCAGACTGCTGTAGAACGGGGAAGAGAAACAGAGACTCACGCAAACTCCGCAGGTCCTTTCATGCTGATAGGACTAATGAACGACATGGTGGGAGGCCCTTGAACGACGATGAGGGTGGGAGAGAAATCGTAGCGAAGACGACTCGCGTCGTATATATCCCGGCGAGACGTCGGATGCGGTGCGACTCGATCGGTGGAGGTGATCCGTTCTTGTGTTATCTGTACGGTATTTCAGAAGAAGCTAGGCAGCCATCAGCGAAGCACATTGATGGTAGTTCGAGGTCCAAACCAGGATGGGGGATCAGGGGGATCATCTGGTTCCCTGTTTGGTCACCGATCCAGGTGGCGCAGCTTTGGAAATTGCCATTTATTCTTGATCCGCACCAAGAATGACCGTCGACTGTCAAACCAGTAATAGCGCCTGGTCTTCAAGGACGGGATTTTTGGCTTCAGATTGGAGCTAATAGTAAGGTTTTTGGGCCGCTTGGATACGGCAATCGTCCTACTCAGGCGTGTGGCTTTTTCGATAGGAGGCGACTCGAGCGCGATTCACACGAGCCCCTAATTTCAGAAGGCGAAGAAGGGAAGCGGAGGACTTGGATCTCGATGTCCGTCTTGGGAAGTTGATTCCGGCCCCCATTAACATAGGCACGTGGAAAGAGCGTTATGTCTGAACGGAGGGCTCCGTCCAGCCTCGTGGTAAAGCGTGTTCATTCCTAATGACTTACGTTGGTCTGTATTTTCTTGTTCTGGTCCCCCCCTTTGCTAATCCCTCTTGGTTCTCGAAGTCACAGCACCGAAGCGTTGGGGGAGTATGCATAATTTATATCATCGTTGGTGCGAGCGTCATGCCAGCCTAGACGAATATATGAGTCAAGCTTGCTGAAAGTCCAGGATAAAGGATTAGGAAACGAAGTCCCTCAGCCAAAAGTTATACACCGCCCGACAAGGCACCGTCGATCCAATATTCAGTTGAGTTCTTGTCTGCAGCCGAGAGCGCCAATCTCGAATTCAGCTTCCAGTAGCAGAAGAGCCTATGAGACCCGAACACCAACAACGATAACGCTAATGGCGGAGACTCTCGAGCTCACCTCGCGGCCTTCGGCCACTAAGCAGAGTGGTTTTCGCAATCTCGAAGCACCATCGATTTGACATTGAAACGCCATTTTTCGCTCGCGTATTTTTAGGGCTTCTGTGAGAGTCCAGGGTAGGATACTTTATCTCTTTGAAATCGAGAGAGGCATGCTCTTCGACCTAGGAAGGCATGTCGCAGGCACCTACACAGTGCAACGACACCGCACTTCGCGCCTAAAGTTCCTGCCTCTTGTCCAGGTACACTCTAGGTGGTCGGGTAGGATTGAACGTAAGTCGCTGATGAGTTGAAACGTTTGACGATGGAAAGCATCCGTCTTTCTCGTCGATTTCTTTGCTTCTGCGAGGTGGCGGATCGGTATTCAGGCATGATAGAGGAATAGTAGAATGTAGAGTGCCTCCTTAAATAGTTTATCCCCTGCCTATAGCACATGGGCAGTCATGGTAGAACATGGTCAAGATATGAGGGTGCAGCATATGTTCGAGTATGTACTTGCCAGAGGAATCCTTCAGCTGAGCGAGGGGCAGTTAGACGGCTCCAGATGGCGGACTCCGATATCCATTGATGATGAGTCGATCAACTTTTCATATGAGCAACGATTATGAACAGACGAAGAATAAGAAAGGCTGGCAATGACGAGCTCGAGCGGCCAAATGGGCAATTGGAAATGAGAAACTCGCGTTGTGAATATCCCGGTTAGGGGCTCTCACACGTGGTCAGGTCGCCCACCAGACCAAACAACCGCCCCCACTGACTCACAACAGCTTCCTTGTCTTTTCCACCTCCAAGATGGACGATAGGCCTACCCCTAGGTAAGTTATTGGTCATAGAGCGATTTCTGGATAACGTTCCTGACGATAAGCCCAGAATCAAGAACCGCGCCGCCGCCAACATTCAGGTAGGTCACAAAATTTGTTGTCATCGAACAAGTCCTTGATAGGATTGTAGATAACTGCAGAACAACTGCTCAGGGAGGTACGTGTCTTTCATGACGCCGAGAGGCACAAATCCTAAAACATCTTTTCTCGAAGGCCCATGACAGCCAGCCGCAAACAACTTTCCGAGCCCCAGACCAACGTCTGCAAGACCTCGAGGAACTAGCTGAGTATCGTGCACGGCAGCGTCGAGACTTCGAGCAACGCGTCATACGCAATAAGGTCCATATGTACGTTCATGTCCGTGAAGGTCTGACAGTGAGTGCTTTACTGAACCATCAGAAAGGAGTGGATGAATTATGCCAACTGGGAAGCCTCGCAAAACGAATTACCGCGTGCAAGGTCAATTTTCGAAAGGGCACTCGGTGTAAACTCCAACTCGGTGCCGCTTTGGCTTGCATACGTCGACATGGAACTGAAAGCACGCAATGTCAACCACGCATTGAATCTTCTCTCAAGAGGTGTTACTCTGCTTCCGCGAGCTTCCCAACTTTGGTACAAGCACGTCTACTTATCTGAGTTGCTCCAGGATGTTCCTAGCACTCGCCGGGTCTTCGAGCGATGGATGCAGTGGGAGCCGGAGGACGGCGCTTGGAGTGCGTAGTTCGAGGAGAGGTATGGGGAGTTAGATAGGGCAAGTGAGGTGTTTGCGCGATGGACTGCGCTGACGCCTGAGCCGAAAGTCTGGGTTAAGTGGGCCAAGTTCGAGGAAGAGAGAGGAAGGGTGGACCGCGCACGCGAGGTCCTTCAGGCTGCATCGGAGCGGTTCGGCGAGGACGAAGAAGGGATGGAGAAAACCCAAGCGGTGTTTGTAGCATTTGCCAAAATGGAGACGAAACTGAAAGAATATGAACGAGCGAGGACCATTTACAAGGTACGTGTACCCCTTCAATCATTTTCCAGCGATCTACGTCGATACTCATGCGTTCATGATTGATTCCAGTTCGCCCTTTCCCGAGTCCCTCAGTCCAAGTCTAGCAAGCTCCTCTGGGCCTATACCAAGTTCGAGAAGCAATACAGCACACAACAGACAATTGACAACACGGCCGCCGTCCGGCGGCGGGTACAGTATGAGGCAGATCTGTCTAAAGCCTCTCATGACTACGACTTGTGGCTTGAATGTATCCGTGTCGAGGAAGACTCCTGGCGGCAACTGAAAAGCGAGGGTGCTACTCAGGAGGCGCTTGATGCGACTGCAAGTTATGTCGTTGGCCTGTATGAGCGTGCTGTTGCACAAGTTCCGTTCACCATCGAGAAGGTACATTGGAGGAGGTATATCTTCTTGTGGTTCAACTATGCTTTGTTCGAGGAGATCGAAAAGAAGGTATGTCGATTTCGATTTCGATGTTTTGCAGAAACACGGTGCTCACATTGCCTTCTAGGACAATGCTAAGGCTCGAAAGATCTATCAAACAGCGATTCAAGTCATACCCCACAAGCACTTTACATTCGCGAAACTCTGGCTGATGTTCGCCAAGTTCGAGCTTCGACAATTGGACGTGAATGCAGCGAGAAAGATTATGGGAACCGCCATCGGTATGTGTCCCAAGGGGGCGTTATTCAAAGGTTATATTGACCTTGAGATCAAGGTATGTAAGATTTGATCCTTATGTTCTCGGGTGCTGACCTGCCATTAGCTGCGTGAGTTTGACCGCGTTCGGAAGCTCTACGAAAAGTACATCGAGGTGTGTCTTCCCTCCTCGCATCTCTTCTCGACGGTACTCAAACATCACTTAGTTTGACCCTACAAACTCTTTAACCTGGATTCAATACGCCACGCTTGAAGCCCAGCTCGGCGATTTCGCTCGTACGCGTGCCATATTTGACCTGGCCTTGTCCCAACCATCCCTCTCCGTGCCGGAACTCACTTGGAAGGCCTTCATCGACTTTGAGATGCAGCAAGGTGACCGACAGGCAGCCCGTGCGTTGTACGAGCGACTCGTTGCTCTTAAGGGGCACGTCCAAGCTTGGATTTCGTATGCGATGTTTGAGGTGGAGCCGATGCCCGTGCAACACGAGGATTGGGAAGAGGAGGAGCAAGAAACGAAGGAGCGGGAGATGATGCCTGGTGACTCAGGCCTTGCGAGGGCGGTATTTGAACGTGCTTATCAGGATTTAAGGCGACGAGGTTTCAAAGATGAGGTATGTCTAATTTCTATAACGCCCCTTACCAGATTTGATACAAACCTCCTGTAGCGTGCGGTCCTCTTAGAGGCTTGGAACACGTTCGAGGAGAAGTACGGCAATCCGGAAGGCGTCGTCAAGGTCGACGGCATGAAGCCCGTCACAGTAGACCGCAGCCTTATCTTTCCAGACGATGATGGAGACACCAACCAAGCTTCTTTGAAATTCTTGCAGGCGGCGCGCGCGTGGAAGCAAGCTCAGCAGGTTACCGGCGAGTAGTGAGGAATTTTGAATTCGTTCCCCATGAGGAGGTTGGCGCTGTGGATGATTGGATCGCTATTTTGGGATGTCATTTCGAAGGAAGTCGAGCCCGACACTCCCGTATATTCGAGAAAAACATGATTAGTGCATGCCTACCCGTTTGTAACGTATGTATCTCAGTGCGTGGCTTTCATTTGTGCTCCCAAGTGGTAAACCCACCACTACGCGGATATGACGCAGACTGAGTATTAATGATGGCAAAAGTGGAGGCATTGGCGCCATCCGTTGGAGTAGTCGCTTTTCATGCACATGCCCCACGCCGGCGAAGGAATCCATGACGCAACCCTCCCTATCGATATAAATACGTCGAGTAAAAACCTGGACTCACTCAAAGATCATGTCGTCAACAGAATTCCGCGTGAACGAGAATCAGGATAAACCCAAGCCGAAAGGTTAGCATAGACTTAGAGGCCGTCTGCTATTGCTCAACTCATACCAAACCTTTTGTTAGGCAATCCTCCGGGCGTAAGGTTTGCATACCAGACCCCGACTACAGAGAATTGCGTCGTCGGCCTTGGGCACGAGCAATACGAAGCCGATCCCTCCCAGACCACCAAAATATCAGGGCAAGAGAAGGCAGATACGTCTAATCCGGAGGGCATTCCGCAAGAATACGAAGTACATCACTTTGGGAAAGGCAAGAAGGGCGAGCGAGAGTTGAAGGAATCGAATTAAATTGGACAGAGATTGCAATTGTAGGATGCATAAATACAGCGAGAAGTGCAGCTGTTCTGCGAACCGTTCGATTTCTGCACACTCCTCTTATACTCAAGAAGGATCCTTGTGAAGTGGAATGTCAAGAGGCATTTGAGTCGTGCATCCGAGGCCAAGTCCGGTGCCAATAGCCGCATCGACCTCTCGACGTCTCATCGACTTGTTCCATAGCGACGGCGTCGGGATGAAGTAGGAGGCGAGGGCTGCCATTAGCACTATTGGAGGGCTGGAAGACATTTAAAGAGAATAATCAATGTCCGCAACAGCGGGTCAAGAAATTTTGAACACACCTCCCATGTGATAGTGTTTGTTGAAGTTGGACGACCGTCGGTGACGAAGGAGGTCCAGTACTCTCGCATCGTTTGATAGAGTGCGAGATCTTTAGCGTCTGCGTCAGCAGGGGGCGCAAAAAATCCAATGATTTCAGCCGAATGTCCAGACCCAAGGTGCGGGTTGTGATAACTAGACGAAATGAAGGGATCAGATCACCCCAATTCGGCCAGGAGGAGGAGAAATCCGTACCTGTACTGGTATGAATCCTTCACTCCGGCAATGCTCGCGCCGCCTGTGATGAGTCCGGCGGTGCATATATACCTTGCCTCACCGTACATCTGCTGCCCTTGCAAGGACACACTCCCACCATAGTCGGTGATCGGATACATCCCCATGCTCAAGTTCATCGCATCATCGAAAATGACTCGGGGCATAGTTGCCCATTGGCCCTGCAGGAACCGAACCACGGTGTCTTCATTGGCATTCGGCATGGAGGTATTAGCGAGCGGGTCGGGGAGGAGGGATGACCAGACGGCGCCTTCGTCTAAGTTAGAACCAAAGAGGACCGGGACGCGCGAGAACTTCGGCGTGGTAGACGAGGACCTGGGGTAGAAGGCGTCAACGGGTCGAGTGGAGAGCACGGTCCCGTCGAGGATTGGTGCGAAGACGTAAAGTGTTGCTGGGTATTCAGTGAGAACCCCGCTACCTGCGCGAATAATGTCGAGAACTGGAGCGGCACGCAAGCATCGGAGTGCTTTGGCGCCCGTTTGCCCGGCACAGGCGCTAAATAGGTGATGCGATCAGCTAATCATTCAGCTTCAGTAGCGATCAGACATACGTCAGGCTCACGAATTTGGCGTATATATTCTCGACGTAGCTGGACTTGTAGGCGGGCATGTAGCTGAGGGAAGGGCTATTTCCCATCGCAGCTCGGAAAAGATCTTCATTGTCGCCTCCTTTGGCGACTAGCTGGAAACAGCTAGGTCGGATGTCAAAGAAAGGGGAGACGAAGTAAGTCTTACGTGGAACATTGTTGCTCCTGCTCCTGCGGACTGCCCCCATATGGTTACTTTCCTAAGCAACGAATGAGAACATGAAATTGTCCTATAAGAGGCAAACACACTGGCGATCACCGCCGAACTCGTGGATATATCTCTGTACCCAGCGTAATGCCGCTCGCTGCAGTGATGATGGTGCTGTCAGTAAAGCTTCACCAACATGGAGAGCCAAGAAGCAGAAGCACAAACCTGATCCATGAACCCCGCGTTCAGCGCCCCGTTGGCCTTGACATCCGATCCGCCGAGGAACCCGAACTGGCCGAGTCGATATTGGAAGGTGACGAAGATGAGAGGTTTTTGAGAGGATTGGATTATCAACTCCGGTGGAATGGTGCGAGCGCTTCCGCCTTAGAATCCGCCACCTCCATGGGAAATTGGCAAAACTACCAGGTAAGACTAAAGGGAGGCGACGAACCGTGAAAGTAGACAAGAACAGGAAGGTTTGATGATTTTGTAGTGTTGGTGGGAATGTAGATCTAGATTTTTATGGAGCTGTGGAGATAGAGATGGAGCTAAGGCGTACATTGCCGAAGAGGCAGTCTTCCGATGCCCCGTTGACCTCGCTGGTTTGGGTCGTCGCAATGCAGGCATCGCCGAACTGAGGGTGGGACCAAGAAGCGCTCGCAAGAGGAAGAGTCAATCGGAGAGCAACTATTTACCTGTGTTGCATTCACCCTTCCAAGATGTTTAACTGGAGGCAAAACAGGTGCCCTCCATCGCAAATTCCCCACTGGGGCTTCGGCGTAGCGGATACCACGGAAATAAGTGACCCCCGTGTCTGTGTTTTGAAGGCCAGTGAAGGATCCATCTTCAAACAATCGGGGTCAGCGCTGAGGAAGGGGAGAAGCGTTCCGATTAAACACTCGCAGTCAAGGTTTACTGTGGAGCCAACAAGCGGTTGTTCATTGCCTGAGGGAGGGGCGACGCAGGCACTCTGTTGAGGATATAAAGAGAAGAGTAAGGTTGCAACAAGTCCGAGGTTGATACTGCGTTTGCCAGGCGGTGAGGTTGAGAACATTTTGACGATCGAAGCTCGCGGACGGCAATTAAATGTAGCTTCAGAAAGACGTTCGAAGCTCGAGCTCAGGTTCAGGGTTGAGAATGCAGCGGACCCAGCTCGAGTGGGGCGAGCTATTTAAGTATGGCGCGTTGATCTAGGTGGGACAAGGCCATTCATGTTATCAATATCTGGGCGATTTGAGATCAGAGTGGGGAACCGGGAGCGGTGTGTGGTGAGGAGTTTCCCTGAGGTTTTATTCTCGGCGCTAAGCGTGAGGCAGAGGGGCTGGAGACTAACGCGCCGCATACGGTGAACCAAGGTCGTGAGTGACGGGATAGGGGAGCGGAAGCAGGCAAGTTTCGAGGCTATAACATGCGACATAATTAGATCCTCCATAGATTTCGATATAAAAAAAGAAATACATAGGTTTTCGGGCTGAAAGGTCTCATAAAATGCTATGATGTATCAGCAGAGTTGTATCTAAATCATTCAGATACTCCGTCATCCCGAAGAACAGCGGCGATTGGAGGCCTATCGATAATGCGCATTCGCGCATCGAGAGGCGCCAAGTTGCGAATTTGGATATAATAAACAGAAAATTCTTGTCAATGAAAGCGGAGAAGCCCATGGTGGAGTGGTCAGGCACTTTCGCTAGTTGGGTCTGGCGACCGATGAAGTGATCAAAGCTGGTGGCGACGTCACGCAGACGGTCTCAAGACCCGAGCTTGGACTCGAATGCTGACAGAGACTGACAGAATATTAGCAGGAAAGAGCCGGTAAGTCTGCTTTGCATCGAGTATGGTCGCCGTTGACGTTGAGAAGTTGCACGTGGCATTGACAGCGCTAATCCCCTCATAAATCAATCAAGATTACAGTAGATTAGATAATTCGGGCGCCAAAGAAACTTTTCCCAGCCTGGTTTCATAACATGGTCGGATAAATTGGTAACTACGATAAAGGATAGATAGTGCAGAGATCTGTGCTCGTAATCCCTTCTTTGAGATCAGGTAGACATATCATCGGCCATTCCTCTCCAATAACTACACCTAGCGCTCAAGTCTTCGTCAATCGTCTCCATCATGATTCCCGCTGGATGTAGGACGAGACGAGGACTTCCGGTTCTGTCACTTGAGGACTAGCAAATCATCAAGTGAATTTCAATAGTGGTACGAGAGGTAGCGGAGTTGCTCGTACCTTCCAAGCCAGTCCACTTTTTGACTTTGGCCGACCATCTGTGACAAACGAGGTCCAGTATTCGCGCATCGTCTTAAATAGTTCAAGGTCGTTCGCGTCGGCATCGCTAGGGGTGGAAAAGAATGCGGCAAGCTCTGATCCATGGTCTGAGCCAAGGTGGGGATTATAGTAACTATTGATCAAGCCAATATAACGTTAGCGCCGTTCCACGGTGCTGAGAAGAAACACTCACTAATATTGATAGACATCTCCAATACCCCTCGAGCTTGCACCACCCGTAAGCAACCCAGCGGTACAAATATAGCGTGCCTCGCCATACATCCCTTCTGCTTGCTTGCCTACATCGCCATATTTGCTGAAGGGATACAGCCCGAGCCCTCCCATGGCTTCATCCACAGGTTCCCGAGGAAGCGATGCGTACTGGCCCTGGAGGAACCGCACGACGGTTTCTTGGTCAGAGAAGGGCATAGAGGTGTTGGAGAGCGGGTCAGGGAGCGTAGACGACCACTTCGTCCCTTCGTCCGCGTTGGAGCCGAAGAGCAGGGGGACTTGTGCGAATTTGGCGGGGCCGAGTGAGGTGGAGGAGAAGGCTGCGACGGCCCGGGAGGAAAGGAAGGTCCCATCGAGGATGGGAGCGAAGACGAAGAGTGTGGAGGGGTATGAAGCGAGCAATTTTGGTCCTGCTTGTATGAGGTCTGAAACGGGGGCGCGGCGTAGGCAGCGGAAGGTTTCAGCACTCGTGGATTTGTTGGCGCAGGCTCTGTACCTCGACGTCAGTAATGACTAGACTAGGCGACATGCCATAACACATACGTGAATCCCACGAATTTTTGGTAAATGCCTTCAACGTAGGCGTCATTGTAGGCGGGAAGGTAGCTCAACGAAGGGCTGTCTCCCATTGCGGCGCGGAACAGTCCCTCGTGATTGCCACCGTTCGCGATAAGCTGTAAAAGATCAGCGCCGGAATTCTGATCTTCATGGTTCTGAAAACGTACGTGGAACATGGTCGACCCAGCCCCTGCAGATTGACCCCAGATCGTGACTTTCCTATTGAAAAAATAAATAACGGAGCGAGATATCGAATCCATGATTTACCTTCTATCTCCTCCAAAATTACCGATATATCGTTGGGCCCAGCGTAATGCAGCTCTCTGTCGAATAGGGATTGGGATTTGAATATTCTTTATCTCAACTTCTGATTTTACCTGATCCAGCATGCCAGCGTTTAATACGCCGTGCTTCTTGACTTCCGACCCTCCTAGAAAACCCAATGGACCAAGTCGGTATTCGAAAGAGGCGAAGATGAGTGGCTTTGCGGAGGTTTGGAGTAGCTGGTCTGGAGGGGCAGTTTGAGTAGTTCCGCCTTGGAAGCCGCCACCTATGGGATGATCAGGGAGGAAAACTGGCAGGGAAGATAGAAAAGCACCATGGAAGTAAACCAGAACAGGAAGCTTATCATTTTTGCGTGTGTTCGCTGGGATGTACACCTACAAAGACGATTTTAGAGCGGCTGAAGGAGTCGGAAGTCACGACGTACATTGCCGACGAGGCAGTCCTCAGAAAACCCGGCTACTTCTGTGCTTTGTGCTGTCGCAATGCAGTTGTTACCGAACTGAGAAAGGAAAACCGATGATCAGATGTCAGAATGGCTCGATAAGGATATGCATACTTTTGTGGCGTCCACGCGACCAAGGCGTCGGATGGGCGGCGAGACAGGGCGCGCCAGCGTAGTTCACCAATGGGTGGCTCTGCGTAGCGAATTCCGCGAAAATAGGTGATGCCGCTTGTGGTGTTACGAAAGCCTGTGAAGCTGCCATCTGGAGAACACGTAACGTGTGAGCGAAGGCTTCGAGCCGTCGGGACGTGGGGGAAGCACGGGCGCTTAAGACGTACAATCCAGGGTCACCGTGGAATCGATAAGTGGTCCTGCGAGGAGCGAGGCGTCTGATTCAGACGAGAGAGCAAAGGAAGCGCCTAGTCGGGGGTAGAGAAGGGTGGCGAGCCCTGCTTTGAGTGTGAGGCCGATAGACGAGATCGCAGATAGTTTCATCAGGTGCCTTGCTCAGGGTTGGGGAGGTGGGAGTAGTCGAGGCTCGAAATCCGCGATTTGGGATGCGAAGCTGCTCTGGGATGCGAAGCGGAGCAGGTGAGCAGCTTAAGTATGTCACCGTATGCCTCTGTTCTTCTGGACGAATGAGGCGTCGAGGAGCCATGAAGAGAAGTCTTGACGAGTTTCTTCCGATGTTCTTTAGGCCAGAAGTTAATAATGCAGGACTGTGCGTGTCATAGAGATAGCGCTAGTGTCCAATAATACCAAAGGTGGAGAAAACAGAAGGTCTGAGAGATAGCAGAAGTACCTTGGGGGAGCTAATTCGGAAGTAAGAGAACTGCACAGTAAGCAAGGAGAACGCGTGCCCGATAGATAGGATAATTCCTAGAGTCCCAGTCGAAGAAAAGCCAGCGAATTACGAACGGCTTGGAAAGAGCTGGATTATTGTCGGTCCGCGGAGGTCCTGGAGGTAAGAGGCCATCTCGGATTCAAAAGGACGAAAGGCGAGGTCTGAATGACGAAATAGGAGATTGGACAGCGATAACAGTTATTTTCCAGTTCAACGTCCAAGTACAGACCGACACCGCATGGTTGGAAGCAAACCATCGGACCTTGTGTTTGAGGAAGACACAAAAGGCCTTGCACCATTGGTTGAGATTGGTTGTTGGCAGGAAAGATTGTCGGTGGCGGCGACACTTGGCCTCACCATGCAGCCCGATATTTTTGCTCATTGAAGTCCTTGAATCGTCAGACGAAGAAGCCCGTAGTTGTGAGATTCGCAGAATTGAAGGCCCTTACAGCATGTAAGAAGATAAGCACGGAAGACGTTCCGATTTTGGAGCCCAGAAACTTTTCTTGTGACCCCATTGGCCTGCCCTAAGGTTACGGAGAAGCGGCCCGAGTTTACACCTCACAGTACTAGTCAAAAGGACGTGAAGCGCGTCTACAGAGAAAGAATAAAAAAGGCAAGTAGTTCTCCTCTTCCGTAAATAAGGAAAGGGAATGTTGGACATATTCGGATAGGGAACAATTAATAGAGCCACCCACCCTCCGAGCGTTGCTTTCCAACTGGGATTCTTAGAGAAAAGGAGGAGCCAAAGTCGCGCTCTTTATGGTCGCCTCGACGTAATAGGTTGTGAAGAAAGTGTGGGTAAGAATTATAACTGGCAACGCTCGGGGCTCGGCAAAGCCTGAACTAGAGCCCGAGGTGCCAGCTTGGTGGAACGACACGATTGGTTGCCGGAGTCGAAAGTCATAATGATCATACCCGGGACTCTATCTTTCTATCGCGCTCACGAAACTCCTAAGTACACCGAGAGATAACACAGGAGCTTGAGCGCTGATCACATGTCGGCTTGTGTAGAATTACTTGACAGATCGGAATGACTGGCACGCTCGCTGTCATAGCACCCATAACACCGTTCTCAACCCTCCCACTCAGTTGACTCACTATCAAGAGTCTCAAGCTCCATGTGTCGGTGAGGACAAGATTACAACATCGATGATATATTGTGAACGTGGGCTTCTTAATGATCATCAGGAACGTCTAACCCTCGCGTGTTGGGCGCGGGCGTACATAAAGCGCGACCCCCGAACTCCCTGACAGTGAATACCGTTTTATCTCTTCATTCTTCGGCAGACTTGGCCTCGCACTCCTGACCTGCTCCGTCTTCGAGCTCCAAGCCCCCACGCCATCGTGTCACGCAACCAGGGTCCAGGTGACCCAAATTCAGGTTGACTGTGGCGTGTTCTTCTATTTATAGCAATATCCCTCCGCCGCCGCTCGGTCGTAGCCAAGTTGTAGCATTCTCCTGCAGCGTGCGCTCGCCGTACGCCTAGGTGTTGCGAGGCGGGAATTATGTGGGGCTCACGGGTCGCCCGGTTGGGACGTCGCCTGTTTCGACGTTGCTGCGTCTAGTCGCCCTGAGCGGGAACGTGCATTAGGTATCGGCCGTGGAAAGGTTTTAGCGCCAGACTGCGCGCAGCAACTCCGTCTAGATTTGAAAGTTTCCGCCTCGCAGTTCGGCTGGCCAATCAACGCTGTTCGGAGTATGTTACCTGCAAAAGATGCAGGTGGATCGGGTTCTATTGGAATCGACGTGGGTATGTGTTGGGAATGTGCTACGAAACTATGAACACAAGCTCGGGATAAGGCAAGAAAAAAAGAGGAAGGAGGTATAAGTTAGCGATGGGAAGGGAGGCCAGAACGATAAACGAGAGTGTAAGTGGGCCTCGAGTCAAGAAGGCACATTGTGGGGTGAGGAAGGCCTAAGCTATTTGTTTTGGAACCGTATAACACACATTTCATTTGGTCAAAAATAAAGGACGCGGTGAATAAGGTGTGAGGCGTGAGATGGAGGGGTAACGTGAGTAAGAGCCAAGTATAAGAGCAGAGCGGACACAAGGTGAAAAAGATATAAACATAACTCAAAAGACCAAAACACAAGAGAAGACGAGGCGATAACGGATACTGTAAAAAATGCGCAGTCGAGAGTGAAGGAATGGAGTAATGAGCGTGTGAGCGAGCTTTGGTCGTAAACATCTAGCGCAGACAAGAATAGGACGGAAAGCTCGAGTTGGAATTCCTGATTTATATCGTAGCCGTTGTCGATTTCGATGGTGGAGCGGTGATGGATGGGTGGAAATTGATCGATACGGTGGTAGGTTCCAAGATTTGGCCAGTGGGTCTTGCGTGCGTCTGGGTGCGAATCGAGTCGATGGAAGGTGGAAGCCTCCCTCGTCCTTCCTAGCTTCCTTCCGCGACTCTGGGTATTCCGCAAATCCCCCATCTACTTATCCCGACCCGCGTCGCCCGACCAAACGCCCGTGCTTCCGCCAGCCTTCTAG
>JANKHO010000026.1:0-62355 GCA_027627235.1 Agrocybe chaxingu | reverse complement strand
CCCGATCCCGTTTCCGTTCCGTTGGTCGACAACGGAACGTCTCCGATGGACGCAGAACATGTTCTATGTCTATTCAAACCTTCGGAAATCATTACCAGTATATAAATTCACCTATATGTGTAATTTTAACGAAGTAGAACAAGATTTAAATATCTTATGAGGCAATTCATGTCAGTTTCAAGCCAATTAGGGGAGTCTCTCCTCTGTATGTAGAATTCAAGAGGCAGAAGAAATGAAATAAATATGTAAAAATAATGTACAGACTGGCTAATTATGATAGTATTGAGGAATGGAGCTCCCCCAGCCAACTTAGGAATTTTTGGATGNAAACTAAGAAACTGCAANNGACNGGGTGGATTCNGTAGTCAAANCAACTCATGGATGTGTCAANTATCAGACACNGGCNTGTATCATAGGATTTACATGGTAGATTCAGNCTNANTTTTTTATATGATGTACTTACTTACCCAAGGNTCTCAAATGNANGGTTATTATGATGTTTCACCTCGTCGAACGAGTGGTATTCGAGAGGTTGGAACATCAAAAAGACGTAAATCACCACGCGGAAACGGTAACTCGAGCTTTCAGCTCGTTCTCGCCCTCAGATCACATTCGGATCTTTTTACATACATAGAGTACAGTAGTTTTATTAATTACCGATCATTAATCAAAGGACTTTCTCCATATCTCAAGTGTATTGGCTCTTCCGAGGTCGATGAGCGGAACGCGGGCTGGCCGGACCGCCAGCGCCAGCTCACCACCCATGCGACTCGTCGGTGTGCCCCCCTCCAAAGGCCGCGGTGGGAACCAGACCCCCCGATCCGAGTCCATCTTCATCACGGGATCGCAGCCACTGCCATCGCCCTCGTCCTCCTTCGGCAGCAGTCCGATGCTCGACAAGTGGGCCTTCGGAATGAGCAAGATCGATGGCGAAGAGGCGAAAGCCCCTCGAGCGACCTCGTCGGACCTTGCAGCAGAGGTCGGGAACGTATCTCTGGGTACTCGCGCCGCCTCGTACGTCGGAAGAGTTCCGCCACAGCAACAACCAGGACCTTCACTGCTGTCAGCTACGAAACCGATGCAAGTTCCTCAAAGCGGCAGGTCCGCCCAAGTTGGCGAAGTGTCAAGTTCGGTGATGTCAATCGATCGTCAATCTGACGAATCCTCGTCGAGTTTGCTCGACATTCCAGTGGAGAAAATTACCGTCAAGATCGCAGATCTGGGAAACGGTGCGCTTCTCTCGTACGATCTCATTAACCGAGCAAACACTTACCCTGCCTGGTAATTTCGCTGTTTAGCCACGTGGATCGAGCATCATTTTACAGACGACATCCAGACGAGGCAATATCGGTGTCCGGAAGTCATCCTAGGCGCGAAATGGGGAACAAGTTCAGATTTGTGGAGTGTAGCCTGCATAGTACGTCTCCTACCTTCTTTCTTTTCCGGTAGCTGACGTCCTTTGTCTGCTATAGTTGTTCGAATTAATCACCGGAGGCGACTACCTTTTCGACCCGGCCTCAGGATCGAGATACAGCAAGGACGATGATCATATCGCCCAGATAATCGAGCTACTAGGTGAAATTCCGAAGAGTATCGCGTTTTCGGGAAAGTACTCGCACGAGTTCTTCAATCGAAAAGGTACGATCCTGATACGTATCATTTAACCTCTTTCTTCGCTACCCTGCCTGTCTCACTTTCTTTCAACGTTTCTCTCCGTCTACCCCGCTCTGACGGTTCTCTCTGGTCATATAGGCGAACTTCGGCACATCACGAAACTACGTTACTGGCCACTCGAGGCTGTCCTCCACGACAAATACCTTTTCCCGAAACCTGAAGCGGACGCGCTGGCAGCATTTCTCAACCCTATGCTTCGTCTCCACCCCGACAAACGAGCCAAGGCCGGTGAGCTGACACATCACAACTGGCTGGAGGGTATAGTCGTCCAGGGCGAGATCGACGTGATACGGCGGATGGAGAAGGAGGATGAGGCGAGGCGGAAAGCTGCGCTAGGGCCCCAGGAGGAGGGCTCGCGGTCGAGATCGAGGTCGAGTGGGGCTGAGAGGGAGCGGAAGCGGATATCGGCGCAGGAGCAGAGCGAGCGGGATGCGATGAAGCCTGTGGACGAGAGCGTCTTGAACGGCGACGACGCTGACGATGTCGTCCCTGGCTCGCCTGTCGTGCCGCACCCTTCACATCCTGTTCAACATCCAGCGCCGCTGTTGAGTGCGCCGCCGCCACCGAGTCAGCATCATCAGCAACGCATGGCCTACAACAACGCCCGCTTTCGGGTCTCGCACAAGCACTACAATCTCATCCTGAGCCACCACCGAGACAGGTTTCAGCGGGCAAGGCATCTGGGTCGGGCTCTAAGCGGCGAACGTAAACGAACGTGACCTCGAAAGACAATAAAGGTTATGACCAAAGCAATACCCAGCATAGAAGTTATCCGTTCGGTTCGTGTTGTTTGTATCAAGCCTTGTATTCATTACGACGCCTCTTACCAGTCGGTCGTTCAGCTCATCCCTTTTCTCCTCGAGTTCATCGTGATACACCGCCATCCCTTTTCGATCAACATCTACCCCGCACATCTTTTTTCATACCTATCACGCATACCTCCATCTTGTTTAGTCCTTTTCCTTCACGCCGCATCCATATTACTTCCATCTGTTGTTTTGGTGGCCCTCTTTTCCTTTTGCTTCGTGCTTTAAACTCGTCCCATCCATCAACATAGACTAAGGGCGCCGTCCTAATTTCCTGATACAGCTCTCTCCACGTACATACGTCTGACTCTTTCGGTCTCTGGTGTGTCTAATAGGAAGATTAATGGCAACAGTAAATCATCTGGACTATTTGAACGTCTTCTCATGTGGAGCGTTACGCGGATTAGTCCCTTTCGAGTCGCCGTCAAACTTAAGAGATGAAGTATGGGAAGGTTTGAAGGGCAGCTTACGATAGCAAGAGATGGTAATACTAATACAAAAATATGAGTTGCAGGGAGACGTCGAGGAGTGCTTCCTGTACAGTAAGCAAATAATTTGGCGGACCTACAACCCTTCAAGCCCATCGAGCAACGCTTTCGCCTCTTCATGGTAATTTGTAACAGAGAGGAGAACGCCCTTGGCCTGCAACCTGGGCAAAATATCCTGGAAGGCGAGCGTGAATTTGTGACGATCAGCGCTGGAACTCGTACTGGTGCTCAACCGAACTTTGACTTCCTTCAACCGTCGAAAGGCCGATATGGTGAGGACCTTGTCAATCGGCTTCCACTCCGTCTGGAGCTTATTCCCATCGACGTTCCGGATACAGTGGACGTCTATCGTGACACTTTCGACGATATTCGCGGTGGAATTAACGGTTTGCGGGGTAACGAGTTGGGAAAGGAGGCGAACGACTTCGGGGAAGGGTCCTTGAGCATGTGTCTTCCTGAAACTGACAACGAAACGTAGGAAGCGGAGCTGGGGGAGCAGGCCCAGGTCAATCGAACCGGCTGATGAAGCTGTCGGAGCGGTATATTTAAAAACGTCGTTAGATAGGGTGAACCGGAGGCGAAGAGGTAAAGATAGACGTACAGAAATGGATCGAAGGTAGCCATTCGAAGGTGGTCAAGCACGACCCACCTGTCTTCATAAGGTCGCTTATGGCGTCGCTGAACCCGTGCTCGAAGGTAGGCGTGATAGCGAGCTTACGAAGTGAGTGGGGCGATGAGCTGAGTGCCTGTCCAATCATCGCCACGGTGGGAGGGGAGGTTCCTCTCAGGAAGAGTGACTGTAAATTGCATTCCCAGCGTGTGTGGATATATGTGGAAAGCGCGGTCGACATGTCCATTTCGACACACGAAAGTGAAAGGTGTTTGAGACGTGTGAGGGAAAGAAGGAGCTGTGGCGGGAAGGCCTTGATGAACTCGAGCGAAACAGCCTGCAGGCTGGGTAGGCGAAACAAGTGACCTATTGCAGACCGCGTCTCTGCGGGGATCGCCTTCCAGTCCGTTTGCTCCGCGTTGAACGTGAGCGTAAACGCCTCCAGCCTGGGTAAGAGCCCAAGCGTACGTGGAAGCGTCTTCGCCTGCACTATCCACGACTTCCCGCTTCCGAAGTCGTCCTCCGAGTCGTCACCCAGCCGCAGCTCGCGCACGTACGCTCCGAGCTGGGGCTTCGCCGCGAGCAGACGGTGGAAGCGTTGGTACGCTTTCTTGCGTGGGATGTGGTTATCAAGATCGACTGCTCGGAAGAGGTGCCTCTGAGCTGGGAAAGTGAAAGCAAGGGAGACGAGTGAGCAGGCTTTGAGTGTGCCTCTGTCGCGGAGAAGGCCCACTTCGTCGACGATAGTCTCAATCAATTCCGGAGGCAAGACAATGGATGACATCCTTGAATGTAATTCCTGGTGAAAACGGGATGACGAGCGAGTGATTGTGAGGTGGAGAGAGGGACGTACCAGTTGGGAGTTGCGGAACAAGATATGGCAGCTCGCATTATGAATAGGTCGCCTTACATAGCAAATAGACGACTGGCATTTGGGCTCACGGGACTTCGGTGTAATCAGGCAATGGAAACTCGTCAGGAGCCGACGCCGGACTTGGTAGTGGAAGCAAGATTAGATCTACGTCGGAGGTCAAAAGCAAAGCCCCATGGTGCGCGTCCAATCAGGATTTTCGCTTCACCGGCATGCATTGACGGCTATGATTGGCGCGCCGGCCATCGTAGTAACGTTCAATTAGAGTGGAGAGCTGTTGTACTGAATGGTGAAATTTCGCACCAGCGGGCTTGGGAGAACTGTATGATCAACCGCGCTTGGAACACTCAGAGTAAGTGAACGGACTAGAGTACAGTCGGAGGACTACAGCGCGAAGTTCCACGGGAGTAGCGGATTGAGAAAAGCGCCGATAACATTTTACTTTCAAATGTATCGCGGCTTGAGATTCGCGCCCCCACATAGGCGATGTGTTACCTCTCTAGTGACTAATGAGCGTTCGAACTTCTGCCAATAATTTATTCCGCGACGACGGCTGATCGGCCGAAGTTCGGTGAAAAGGCGGTACTGTGGGGACGCGCAGAAGGATATTTAACACATCCTCGAGGACGTTAGAAGCGCCGAAGAGAGCGAAGAGTCAATTAATTTGATTTCTTGACATTCAATTATCGCGCCCCGAGTGGAAAGAAACTCCCTCGCACAGACCAGGTTAGTCTGTCATAGAGATTCTCGGTATGTTTCATTGGGCAGTACGAATGGCAGGGTTAAGGAATATTACGGGCGACAGAGTCCGTGGAAAGGACTTCAAGTAACAGAGTATTGAACGCACGAACGCCTCGGAAAGAAGGACACGCCACGAATCACGATCGCCCTCGCAAACTTATTAATAATCAGATAATGGCGACGAAGAAATCATAGATCTCCTGAGAGATGTATTGAGTAGAATTCGGCAGGAAATAAGATAATTTCGTGTGGAATAACCATCGACCTCGGAGTGAATTTACTCTAGTCGAGCCCCAGATTAGATAATTCACTGCCTGCGCCTAAGTAATCAAGACTGGCGCGGCTGACCTGTAGAATTTTTCTTGGGACATACTCGACGTGGAACGAGAGCCCTTGTGTAATAATAGGGTATAGCGCCTTTAATCCCCGCTCGCTAGATAGAGCGAAGCGTGTTAATCCCCCCGCTCGAGACACTGGCGGCGTAAAACCTATAGCAAAATGCCATTAATTTTGTGGAGTGTACCCAGTACACGCAGAAGGAACTCCAGACAAGGCCTCAAACGCGAAAGAAAGGAAGAAGAAAGCGTACGATAGCATAAGAAAACAACACGAACATCCTGCCTCCGCCGTCCACCTCTTTCCAAAACGAAGTCAAGCTACAGATGCGCTACATACCTGACACCATTCACTCCGTCAAAATACCCGTGAGCACTCCCTACTCCACGCTCGGTCGCGCCCGTCTGCGAATACGAGACCTCCCCTTGGCCGGATCCATGAAACACCAGCGAATCCGCTACCCAATCTCTCCCAGACACGCTAACCTTCACCTCAGCACCTCCTTCACGCAGCTGTAGAATGTCGACAAGGACTGAACGGTCGATGAAAGAGGGCCACTCGGGGTATGTGTTTACGTTGGCGTCGAGTGAGGAGGTGCCGATTTTGAGGTGTAGTCGATGGAGCTTTCGAAATTGAGTGCTGGTCTCGGTTGGAGAATCTGGCAAGAGCGAGAGTGGGTCGAATTGGGCCCCAAGGATGGAGGAGGAGAAGGAAAGGGAAAAGAGCCGGGGTAGGGTGGACCACGGGAACGAGATGACTCTTGTCTGTACTTCGAGTGCCTCGAGCTCAAGCAGCAGGCCCACTGGAATACCTTCCATCTCGCTCGTGCTGGGGTTCGCATTCATGCCAGGGACGAGCAGCTCAAGCACTTCCCTCGGAACGGAACTCCCCGGAGGTACCGCACCAAAGTCTAATATCAGCTCCCTGATCGTGCGTACGGTTCCAAATAACCTAGCGAAGGCTTCTGCGGGGACGTGCGCCGGGACGGAGAGCCGCTGGAGCATGCAGCGGCTGCGTAGGACGAGCGACTCGAGCGTGGAGAAGTCAGAGAGAGGAGTTGTAAACGCAAAGGGATGGGAATAGCCGTGGAATGGGTTCGAGATAGGGATGTAAGAAAAGATTTGAAGAGAGGGGAGGCAGAGGCGGCGGAGGAGAGCCTCGCCTACGAGGGTGTTCTCGATGCGTAAGGTGTGGACGTATGGGTGCGTGATGATAGAAGTTGGATACCCCACCTCGTCGTTGACGTGCCCTGGGTTGATGTTTACGAACGTGCATTCCTCCAATTTGGGAGCCAGGTGGAAGGCCTTGAGACACTCGCCTAACTCGACGCCCTCCGCGCTCACACAAGTCAGGTTTTTCCACCCTACCACGACCCGCTCGAGGCTCATACCCTGCAAGGACAGAGTCCTTGGTGCAGGCAGACCACCAAGGAGTCGGAATGGCGTGCAAGACACTGGGTTCTCCCACACAAAATTAGCCTTGTGTATTCTGAGGACGTCGAGCTTCGCCCCGCTCATTGAGGTGCAATCTCCGAAGAGGAGGAAGAGGAAGTAATCCGGCACGCGTATGTTCAGCTCCACCCATCTGCTCGAAGCCTCGCTCATGAGGCCTACCACTTCTTCAAAAACGAAGTATATCGCCCTCGTATCTTCGACGTCATAGTACAGCGAAATATGGAGTGGCGTGCTCTGAGCTCGGGCGAGCCACGCGCGGACGAACGGTACCTGCCCGCGGGTGTTGATCTTGAGGTGCAGGTACGACCAGAGGTGCGGGGTTTGGGTGATGAGCGTGCGCCATAGGTGGCAGACGCCTGCGAGAGAGAGGGGTTGGAGGACAGGCGTGGGCCGTTTTGTTGCGGTGGTAAAGGAGGAATAATCTCCGGGGATACAGAATGTGAATATGTGGATGAGGAGCTCGCGGGGGAGGTCGTAAATTGTTGTTGGGTATGGATAAAAGGGCAGCTCGAAGGTCATTGTAAGTTTGTTCAAGTCGACGTTGCGATTGACGGCGAGCAGGTGGTATATGGGCTGAAAGTACAACGTTTATCTGGGTTTGGCCACGTATCAGCAATGTATTCCAGTCGTAGACAACAATCTGAGAGACGAACCTTCCAACTATCGTCCAGAGACGGGGTCTGCACCGGCCACGAGCATCAATTGCTGGGTGTCGTTCGTGCAACCGTGGGGAATCGACAAGTGGATGGTCGAGGTGCGGGTGGGGGTTAGAGCCCCCATTTATGCGACCATTCTGCGATTGACTCTCATGGCTGTCAAAGTGGGGATGTTCTGCTGCCCCATCTGAATTCGAGATGCCGTCAAGTATCTGTTCTCGGGAAGAATAACCAAGAAGAAGAGACATTCGAGGAGGTTCATAATTGATACTGGGAAGTTCCGCAAGAGACAGCGCTCCAAATAGCTCAATAGAACCGATGGGAAGGGGGTAGGGAAAGAAATGCAAGTTTGATGACAATGCTGAAACGGACATAGCGGCCCGGGTATCTGAGTTTTCACGTGAGTGTTTTCCAGCCACGCGTTCAACTTTCTCCTCCTTCCACCTGGCACCACAGCGCCCTCCATTTCCTAGAAATGGCTGCTGTCCAAAACCTCGTCATCTCGCTAACCGCTATGCAGGGTGCGTGCAATATTCTTTGCGCTTCGTCTTTGCTTACGAAAAGGAACTCTAGTCGCTCGTCGGATCCCTTTTGACGACCCGGACACACTGAACCTGGTTCGTGCGGGCTACGTGGTCGTTCAGATCCTCGTCCTCGGCGTGTACTTCTACGTTTCCTCGACCGTGCGTTGTGTGAAAATTCGCCTCTGTTCGACGTAATGACGGTCATGAGATTGCAGATAAAGAGAAAAAACGATCAGACGGTGCTCAAATATGGTGCGTGGCTTGCTGAATTCCTCGTCTCGCGTCACTAATTCTCCTCGCAGTGGAGCCCCCAGCACCCATGGTTCGCATTTTCCGACCTTATTTCACCTCAGCGGCCTCACACCTTCAATCAGACACAGGAACCTGGCAAACTCGTCACGACCACCGTCCGCGACTATGACCTTTCCGAGACGTCCAAGCTCGTATGTCTCCGTCTCCACCTTTCTCTTCATCGCTTTCCCTGACTCCCTTCCGTCCCAACCACCCCAGCTCCGCTCAGCGTACACTGGCATTGCCATGATGCTCGTCATGCACCTTTACTTCAAGTTCACCCAGCCTCTCTTTATCCAGTCACTAATGGGCATCAAGGGTCTCTATGATGCGAAGCCCGTATCGATACACATCCTCGGGAAGCAGGCTACTGGAGATTTGCAGCGTCCATTTAAGGCGGCAGGGGGCATGTTTGGCAGTTCGTATTCATTAAATTGGTTTCGTATCTTTGGTCGCTGATACATTTTTGTTGTTCATAGTGGCTGCATCTGAACCTCAAACGGATGCCGCGGCGATCGCAGAGGCGGAGAAGCGTGCTGGGAAGAAGGACGAGTAATGGCTGCGTCGCGGCTGTACACGTTGCTAATTTATTCTTGGAATATGCGCACTAGGGGCGAGGGGTGCTTGGTCGATGTGTTTGGTACTGGTTAATGCAATGCCGATGCATTCTTGCCTTTCTGGATATGACCGACCGAAATGCTGGCTGAAAACTTCAAGAATCGAAGGACTTGGAAGAAAGAAGGCATCCACGAGAGTCAGAGGTGGAGGCTAAGGTGGGGCGGTATGCGTCAGGTCGCGTTGGAGGTTTAGGTACGTTGTCCTCCTTCGCTCTTGCACACGTCACCTCTTCTAACTGAGGGTGCTCTTCGGTCTATAGATGTTCGCATCCTTGCAGCCGTGTTAGAATAGCATTTCATCACGACCTCGAGCTATAAATTGCCAACGGAAAGAGAGCAGAAAGCGAACCTCCGCCAAGTCGTATGCTGGACGGGTGTAAACCTCGAGGCAGATTGGTCTTCGGCTATCCACGCCCTTGCTCGCGGCCTCCTACTCACGTTCGTTTTGAGGTCTCGACGACCAACATATCCAAATCCTTTCCTGGCGACGGCGTGTTCACAGTTTCGACATTTCAATTTCTTCAGCGTATCGCACGTCCTCGTCTGAGCCATTGCCAGCATCAACGTGCCGCGCTTCCAGCGTTACTTCCCACTCCGTGAAATATGGGTCATCATCCGCGAGTTCGTCAATTTCGGGTTGGTGGGAGGAAGAGGAAGAACTGGGCGCTCGCGCCACGAGGCCCCTGGACGCAACATGATATCTCCTGAGTTCCTTTTCTTGACTTCTTTCCATTTCGTGATATGAAGTTGTTGAAACTGACTTTTCTTCCGAAGTCTTTGCCTCAAGAAAGTGCTCAATCCCGGCAAATCCTTGTAGGACCGACTCTTAGTCACGTTGGGTTGCACCTAGTCAAATAGCAACACTGGACCTGATACTGAAGGCGTACATGAATTGAACGGCGAGGGTAATGTACATATTTTCTTTCTGTATTTACACACAGTCTACTCGCTGAACCTATATGAAAGGGGATCAAGAAGGTAAACTCAACAACAACTGGCCGGCGATCAACATATCCTTTCACTAAAGCTCAAGATGTGGAAAACCTCATTCGTCAGCTATATACCTCGGGGCGCGATAATTCCAGACAGACCAAGGGCTCTTGCCCGGTCGGATAACTCCTCCACCCTGCTCCTGTTTACCCAAAGATCAACGCGACGAAGTGACTTGATGGTGCGAGACTCATTCACCCCGACCCTCTTTGACGACCCGGGCTGAAGGAGACAATATCCCTCCAGGAACTTTCGCCGCTCAACCATCCACATAACCAGCTCTCCGTTTGCACTGTAGAGCTGGATGTCGGATAAGAGAGGGGCTAATTGACCCTTGGCGATCCTGATGATCGTGTCCGCATGCACCTCTATGTCGACGGCCAAACGCAGAACCTCCAGCCGACTCAAAAACGCGAGGATCGTATTCAACTCTTGGTACGATGTCCTCTCGCGCTTCCGGACCGGCGGAACATACCCCTCGTCCACCTCGCCCTCGTAGTTCACTAGCTCCAGGATACGGAGCGTCCTGAAGCTCTGGACCAGGAGCGGTTCGTACATCAATACCTCCCACCCCGCGAACTGATCAAACTTCTCGATTCGTAGGCTCTGCAGGACCGGAAGGTGGAGGAGGAAGAAAAACGACGGCTCGCAGCTCGAGTTGACGACGACGAGGCGAAGGTCGGTCAATTGGGGCATCGACACCGGGAACATCATGGGTCGCAGAGCACGGTTGGAGATGCGAGGGAAGCGAACCTGGAAGGACGCGGAGAGGAGCGATGACGCAGTGGCGCGCATGAGGCGCAGAAAGAGGGTTGGCGACAGCGGCGATGCGCTGAAGTCAAGCTTGGTGAGCTGGGCAAACGGGAGCTTGAGGTCTAATGGGTGGATCTCGTTCTGGATTTCCAACGTCGCCTCTCTGAGCGCCCTGTGCGACTTGAAGACTGTGAACCCGAGACACGAGAGAAGCCTCGACCTCGGCGACTTCGCACCGGTAATCTTGGGGATGAACTTGAGAGCTGCCTGCTCGAGAACGTTCAAGATGTCGGATGGGAAGTGCAAGAAGGTGTATATCTCGTCGCCGCGGAGGCCGCAAGTGAGGGAGACGAGGTGTGTGCTGAAGGGCAAAACTTCTGTGGGGATGACCCGCAGAACCCTGTGGTTGAGGACGAGGACCTCGATCGCAACCATAATGTCTCGAGCGTGACGAGATAAATCACGAGGGCATTTATCGGGATGCTCGTTCTGCTCGATGGTGAAAGAACTGTGTCCGTACCATTCGACGGCGCGTGCGAGAAGCTTGAGAAGATAGCGAGTGCTTTGGAGGTGCCGATACCCGGGCTGGATGTCAGCAGCAGTGGCGAGAATGCGGCTTGATTGGGTATTCTGAACGGTGGCCATCTCGACCATGTGTCTGAAATGTCGATCGCGCATGGAGATTCGTTGCTTTTCCTGATAGCGCCGTGCTCTACGAATTGTTTATATGAGCAACGGAGAATATCACGTATGAAGGATATAGTTTTCTTACCTCTCCGGCTCTCTCGACGAACGACCAAAAACCACCGTGACTGCGATCGTGGGGGAAGGAAAGAAAGGGAGCGCCGGAGCGCCACCCCCTCATGCGGTCTCTTATATATGACCTTCAACAACGAAACTCAAGGGCCCCAATGCCTCGTCACACGTCCGTTAAGGTTAGAAAATGGATAGAAAAGGGCATCTTTCTTCCCAAAAAGCCAGATAACATAAGACCACCAGATCCCGACAGGAAATAGGCTCTTTTCCGCCAATCGCATCAAAAGCCGCTCTTCGTGAGGCGGCCGATTGAAGCAAGTGGGGCGGCCGACTGGGAAACATGTGAGGCGGCCGACTGAAGAGGAATGCAGAGGCGGTCAGCCGAGTAAGCAAGTGAGCTCGACTCCGACTGAGGTATGTGAGGCGGCCGACTGGACGAGGTCGTGAGACTGAACGAGGTCGTGAGACGGCCAGCCAAGAGTGCTAGTCCGTTTTAACTCGTGCAAGCAAATATATTCTAGTATTCGTTAGAATATGAAGGATGTAGATAATCCGCTGCGGAGAGCGGACTACGACATCTTTCGCAAAGTTTGTGATGATTCTTGAATGGCATTCAAAGCAGACGAGACCGACTTGTCATACTTCCCCCCAAAAAAAAATTGAGATCCAGCTGGGCCACGAATGCAAGAAAGGACCGAAGCCAGAGGACGTGTCTCCGGACTCTCAGGAGCGACTGCCAGCCCGCACGAATCAGTGGACCCTGCGCCATGGTCGACTCGATGCTCATGGATGCGACCGCCCGGCCCCGGTCTTGACCTCGTCCCCTACGTTCGTTCGTGCAGCACCACAGACCCGAACGTTCGTAGACGACCCTTTATGGCGGTGCTCGACATCCTTTTGAACCTCAGGTGACATGGGTTCCCATAGAGTATAGTATCTGAAGGAGGAAGGAGCATAAATTTGGGGTGTGAGTTGACGGCGGTGTCCACCGCCCGAGGATAAGGCTGGGTTAATATTTGATATCGAGAGGAACAGGCCGAGTAAAAGTTCAAAGAAGGAAAAACAAATTCAACCAATCTGGTCCCAAGAGACGTTGAGCTGTGTGGGCATGGGCACCGACAAGGAAAAAGCAGGATTTTCGCGGATCATGAACAGCAGAGACACCGAGGAAAATAAAACGAAAAAAAACAAAAGCGGAAGCGACAATCTTGAATCGATGGTGCGAGTAGACGACGACGCGAAGAGGAAAGGAAAAACGCGACACGGTGGACGACAAGGTCGGAAGATCAAAAGAATCAAAAGACACCCAGGACGAGGGTGCAGGATATCATATCGTCTCAGAAAAGCGGAAGATGGAAGAATTAGTCCGAGAAGAACGTTGGATTTCAAACGCCACAGGAACAGAAATAAGGAATCAAACACCGGGAACCCGGAAAATAATATTTCGGAAGCAAGACTCGAAAAATGGCCGCTCGAGCCGGGGCGCAGAGCGCAAAGCACGAAGTAAAAAAATGAAAGGAGGAGGAGGAAGAAGAAGAAAGGAACGTACCATGAATTACCAGTTCCCACGCTCGACCGCACGCACGCTCGGATGAACAGGTCCACGCAGTGCTCGAGATCACATACGGAAGACCAGACCGGTACAGAGACGTCCAGGTAGCCTAGCTAGGCGAGCGCTTCGTTCGGTTCTGTTTCGAATCCTGCAGATGACGAGCAACGAACTGCAACGAATGTAAATGGGGTTGAGCTCGAGAACAAGAACACGAAGGCGGAAATTGAAAGGCGACGGAGGGGATGAAGACAGAGCGGACTTACTATACATACCATAAAGGAGAAGCTTTGCTTAAGCAGCCCGGGGCTCAAGCAAGCCCTCGCTCCCTTTCGACGTCGACGTTTGCGTTTGACCTCGACGTCTGACCTCGAGAACGGTGACGACGGTGATGCACCCATGCGGCGCAGGTCCGAAATTGGAATCCCAGTTCTGGGTCTGACCGACTTGACGTGTGATACGCGAATGAAGGCAAAGACAGTGAACTTGAGAGAGAGTGGACCTTGTCAATACATATCTTGTCGTCTCTGAGCTCTTTCTTTGTACGCTCAACGATGCTCAGCGATGCGATGTGACGCCCTTGAAGTTCGCCGGAGTGCTCGGAAGACAAAGGGGTCCGAGCTTGAGTGAGGAGTACCGAATCCCGATAGGCAGCAGCACCTTTGGCTGGCTGGGGAGCTCACCTAAAAGTTGAACTAGTGGTTCTTCGCCGACGACTGCACCGATAACCAACCGGACGGGCGTTCCGAACGTGATGTGGCCGCACTGGGAATACCAGAAAGATAAACACAGAAGCGTAGGTCCGATGCCTAAAAATGAAATGAAGAGGGAAGGGTTGAGTGCGAGGAAGAAAACGACGGAGCAGGAAAAACAAGGATGGAACGAGAGATAAGGAGAGCGAGGAATGTGCACGGAGCAGGAGACGAAGAGGCCGAAATAAGCATGGGGGTGGAGGGTAAAATAAGTGCTGCGATGCGAAGGAGGGGTGGGAAGCGGGGGGAACTGAGCAGGGGGAGCTCGAGGAACATGAAGGAAAGAGAAGAACGCACCCCCAGTTCACTTGACAATGACGCAGCTCTTGCTCTTGCCACTCGTGCTTTCCAGGCTTTGACAGTTGGGTGGCCAGGTGAGGACGTTGGCTCCGAGCCCATGTCTGCATTCACGCTCTGTAGGAGAGAAGGGGGAAGACGTGTGAGCGCGTGAGCATTGACGTTAGTGAACCGCGAAGAGGCGGCACACGGAAGGAAGGAAGGAAGGACGGGAAGGAAGGAAGGAAGGAAAGATGCGATAGTGGACGAAATCAGGAAGGGACGTGACGCGTGAAGGGAGGAGCACGAAGGAGGGAGGGAAGAACACGTAGATGAAGGAACGTAGACGAGGATGCTGCGGGGGAGAGAGTGCCGTGCAAGACACGCGAGTCGAGGACGGAGGGCTGGCGGATGGAAGGGCAAAGGGGAAATAATGAGCATAACAACAAGAGCGGGCAACACACCATGTATGTACAAGTAGGGATGACGTGCAACCGCTGGGAGGGGAGGTCGTCAGCAAACTAGGAACATCGACGAGTGACTTGGGGTTATCACTGCTTTGGAAGAGGATGGAGGCCCAGTGAAAAGCTGCTCTGTGCTGCTCAGTGTTGGTCAGCGTGATATCTGGGATCTTCTGCGTCCCAGATCTGCCCAGATATTCCCAGGTTTTGGCCGCTTTCCAGATTTTTATCTGGGTATATCTGGGTATATTGGTCACATACCTGACCTGCTCCTCGGGTCGTTTTCGTTGCACTTCTGGTACCTCAATTCAGTATTTTTCTGAAAATTTCATATTTTTTCAGTAATTTACATATTTGCCTCTATATCTACGGTATCCTACTCGTTCAAGGTATCCCGCGACAAAAGCCCGTTTGCCCGCAGTCCGGAGTGAGTCTGTGACCAATAAGTCAGCGCCAGGATTATGAGTTCGTTCCAAGGTAAACTCACCTCTCCGAACGCCAGCGTGTCCGTGGGCAGATCTACACGGGCTGACGGCGGACGTACCTATTTCTGCAGGCCCACCCTCGACTTCTCCATGCTGCGACGTTGTTTTCCACCACGAAACCACGTCTCTGCGGAGCAAGTGAGATACGTTCGAATTCAACAAAGTGCGGGGGAGAACTCGAGAACTTACTGGCAGCGCAGATCCATTCGCTACCTCTAGAATCGACTCGCATGCTCTCAGGCCCACTTTAACTTGGATGATGTACCCGCTCTATTCACCTATTCCATTCTGTCCCCGACATCGCCCGCATCAATGTTAGATGGACCCACTGAACGAAATCACATTCGCGGTGTCAACAAGGACATACCACCTGCACGAGGACCACTTACCTTATCGCCGAATCGTCGATAAATGATATGGCGCCTTATAAGGTATGAAGCAGCGGGGTCGAGGCGTCATCTGCGTTGTGGACATTGGGTTGGTCTGGAAGGTGATGCTCATTGTCAATAACCCTCGTGAAAGGACTTGCGGTGCTGGCAGAGGGGCCGGGAGGGAGGAGGAAGGACAGACGGAGGGGGGGGAACATGTGGGGGAGAAAGAGTAGGAGGGGCAACAAAAAAACGAGAAGTCCGCTATATAAGAAATCGACGCGTCGACGCGTCGAGACGCACGGACCCTGTCGTGAGGTTTCCTCGGAAAGCGGAGATAAAGTCGGAAAGTTCGGTCCGTTCAAGGGAAATGAAAATGGTGCGCCAGACAAACCCAGAACAGGCAGATTTTGTCCAAATTCTCATATTCACCCAGATCCAGTCAGATCCTGCCAGAGCAGCTTTTCACTGGGATGGAGGACTGACCCTGGGCCTGAAGAGGTAACCCTAACCAGGTATGTCCATGTCCCATGATGCATGAGAGGTTGAGCAGAAGGGGTTGTGGGGCCAAAGGCTGAGTAGCCCTAATGGCGGGGGCAGACAACGTCGAAAGCGCCTCGCACTGGCCGCCTGATGCAGGTTGCGTCTCTTGAATCTCGCCGCGGGTCGTATGGGGACGCTCTGGACATGTCGAACCAAAACGAAAGGAACATAGACTCTCGGTTTTCCCGGGCCGACGGTCGAGACGCATGACGTCACTTCATTTTCCGAATGGCCTGCGAGTCACCTTCGACTCCCACACGAAAACAAAGACGAAAACGAAAACGAAAAACGAAAATGGCGGAAGGGGCGATGCATGCACGCATGCATGTGTATGACGACCAATCGACAGCGTGGAAAGGGAAGGAGGGACCGCGAAAGAAGGGGATGGAACGCTTACTTAAGGGCTGGGGGGGTTTTGAACGGGGAGAGAAAAGGACTCGAAGTCCGTCGTTGACAGGGGAGGTGCCGACTCCCATACTTATCGAAAGTTCGTTATCGGGTCCATATCTAGCTATATCAAGGTCGGAACCGTGGGTGCAAGCGGGGAGTGGGATGTGGACTTGGTAGGGTAACAGGTTGAGTGGAAGAGCGAACGCTGAGAGTAGCATGTTGGAATGAAGGGAGAGCAAAAGAAAGGAAGGAAGGAAGACAGGACGGGGAAGGGGAAGGAAAGAAGGAAAGAAGGAAGGAAGAAAGGAAGGAAGGGCGGGGAAAAAGATGCGATCGTGGATGAAATCAGGAAGGGAGGCGAAGGGAGGCGAAGGGAGGGGCACGAAGGAGGGGGAAGAAGGGAGGGGAACGAAGAAGGGGAGGGTGTGAAGAAGGGGGTGGGTGGTAACGTAGGGTGCAGACCGTCAGTCGATGAGGATAGATCTAGCAGATGGATTCGAGATCTGGATAATCTAAGAGACTACGAGGTGGACGGGGGAAGTTTGCGTGAAGATGCACGATACAATAATAAAGGGAAGACGTACCAGAAGACGACCAGAGCCCTCACTCCAAAATCTATCCCACCCAGCGCCGGTGATTTGGTGGTTCTTGCGGGGCAAGGGCGACTAACATGGAGGCAAATATATCAGCTTGAGGACCTGTTGGAGAGATATGGGTACAAGGGGAAAATACCTCGACAAGCTTGAATAGGCATAGTGGACGAAGGAGAGGTTCGAACTGATGTTGACGACGGCAAAGTCCGTGACATGACCGTGCGATCTTGTCGCCATTTTGGGGCACAGGCAGGGCACGAATCTTTCCCCCTTCTATCTTTCCTTACCACCACTATCACACTGATAGCCCCTCAGCGTCTTCCAGTCGTTCCTCCCTCTCATGCGAGCCTATCAGCTACAGAACTTGGTCGTCCGTTCCCCTTGATCAAATATTCTCGGTAATCAACATATGGATCTTGACTCGTCTCGGGGTCGTCTGGGTGGCTGGTGCGCTTGATCGATCCGTCCGATATGCTTCCTCCCTACTGAACATTGTCTCGTTGTAGGAAAAGTACTATTGCACTACATCGACGCAGGCTCCTAGTCACTCGATCCCGAGTTGTGACCTATACCTCACTGTAAGTGTTTTCCTCCGTCCCTCCTCTCCGTCATTCCTTTGTCCTGTCCGTTCACCATACCCTTCCTGCATCGACCTCACATGCGGCGTAATGCAGGAAATGAGCGCCATCTCACGGTCATGCTTTTGCGTTTGTGATCACCCTCGATTTTTCGAGCCATGATTTTTCTCCCTTGATTTCGTAGTACGTATCTTTGCTGCTCGCCGTTCCGTCCCAGCCTGCCCTTGGTCCGAAACCTCTCGTCAGCATGCCTTTCTCACCAGCTTTCCTAATATCAAGTCTATTTCACTACTGTTTCCGTCATCTCCTGATGTCCTACGAACTTCGATGTTTGCACCCAACGTTTAGACGCTTCGAGAGCGACATCCTTTACATCGTGATATTATCACGATCTTTCTCCTCGGAACGTTTTACTTTTCTCCTGGATTCAAGCCGTCATCTCCCTTGTCCACTGCCCCACTTTTCGGCTCACCGTTCTGGTACATTCCGCCGATGTCGACCAGCCAAATTTCCGAAATGCGTACCCGGTGTAGAGACGTTTCGTGTTTCTCTGCACTTGGTTCATATTCGCGCAGAGGTGGACTCGACGTGCATCGGCGGAAATCATGCCCCTGCGAGAACGAAAACATCGCATGTATCCTGCCTGCTGATATCGTGGCATTCATTTTTATACACCGCATCCCTCCTCCCTTTATCCCCGCACTCGTCCTCCCTCACACCCCCTTGCTAGATTCATCCGCCTCCACATGCGCTCCATCGTCAGCTGCATTCTCATTGCCCTAATCCAACTCTTCTACGCTGGAAAGCCCTTATCGGCTCTAGTTGACTAGAGCCTCGGTTAGGGGTGGCGTACGATGAGGCCAGCCTTTAAAGAGCCTAATGGGATGCATCGCGGCGGCGACTCGCATGTTGAATAACTCGGGCTACTACTGTAAGGGATCCTCCACTCTCCTACCTGGTGTAATCCCACTTCCATCCTCCCCGGATCACATGCTAAAGACGAGCGTGCAAGCCAACTTCCAAATTCGCACCTATCTGCCTCTGACGGATGTGTATCTCGTGCGCGTCGAGGCTGGAATGCACGTGTAGGGGTCTTCCCTTCCTCGTGCCCTTTCTTTGCTCACTACACGCGCGTGGATGGCGTTGGAGGCTCTCGAGATCGTTTCGTTCTACACGTAAATCTGGTCTTCGCATCGTGCTCCTCTTCCTCCTCCCCCATTTCCCAAATACCTGCATTCGTCCGAGTTTCACAGAGGGTAAGATCACGGCTCACGGAGGGGAACGTCCTTCCAGGGTGAAGACCGTGGACGTCTCGTTGACGTCCGTGGTGTCATCTTGGTGTATAACATCCTCTCTCTGGCCGTGTTCTTTCTCTAAAGACTAGAGACGTCATCCAAAACAGATAGACGTTCATGCCATATCACATTCGCGTTTGGCAGTGCTAATATGTAGGTGTAGGCTGTCAAGACTGCGATATGCCCGAGTGTATGCTGGGACATGAGAGTCATAGTCGTGTCTGGACCAGGCACACATTTGTCTGATACTATGCTACGTACTCCGCATATTACGCTGGTCTCGTCTAGGTACGTAGGATACCAATTTGACGATCTATATGCACTCGCTGGAGAACACAATACAAGACATTCCGAACGCCCATGAGACACAAATTTAATTATTTCACAAACAACCTACGTAGCATGCATACCCCGAGTTTCTTCCACCGACGACCGTGATGAGAGAAAATGAGAGGCTCTATTCCACCCTGTAGATGGGCGAGATACCCTCAAATGACAGTCGTGGTTGAGGTATTCTTCGTATCCGAGGTACTTTTACATGCAAATTTGAAACAGAAAGTAGTTTTGCCCACCCCTTCAACACGAAACATCGAACAGATGAACATGGAAGGACATAACTAAGGACCTTCGAGGAGAAGAAGGCGTATAGAGACACCGAATATGCCAATCCCTGCAGAATCGGATTCCTTGCATAGGAAGTTCCGTACGGATAGGTGGCACAAGACACGGGCGCTGCTTGAACGCGGATCCTAGAGTTCGGGGTAGGTGCCTTGAGCACTGGACACAACTGCGCAATATGAGGATGTTCGACGTGGGGATCCTGGTATAGAGCGGATGGAGCGAGGCCGGAGGTGAGCGCAGAACGGCGGAGGACGAGGAAGGGCAGAGGCGGGACGAAAGAAAGGACTGGGAAGGGGAATCGCGAGCAACCGAAATGAAGCGAAGGAAGGAAGATGGAGACGCGCAGACCTGCGACTGAATTCTCGTGAGGCGCTATGAACGACCGAACACCTCGCAAGATACAAGGGTCGTCGTCGGTGCGTCGGAGCTGCACAGGAACGGGAGCTACGCTTCGGAACATCTTGTTTGAATGTAACGAGGGGAGAGAAGTATGCAGAGAGGAGGACAGTTGGATGGCGAGGACACAAAAGGACAGCGGGCGTGCAGATGGCAGGTCGAGACTAGACAGTGAGACTGAGCTAGGGCGGTGAATTTATAAGAGAGGGAGAGTGACACACCAAGAAGAACCCAATACCTCTACTCAACGTTCTGAATCCATTGCCACCTCCGACCCAGCGCAGCTTTGAACGGTATTCTAGCCTTCGAATTCCTGCAGAGTGAGAACGAGCAAGATAAATCGACGTGCCGGGATAGGCGATAAACAGCATGGCCCAGCTTAGGCGTATGGGAGGATGGGAGTCATCGATGAGCTTGAGGAAGTTGGTGGAAGAAGTCGTCTGAGGTACCCAAGCACATCAGGCGATGACGTGACCGTGAGATCCCTTCAGCGTTTCGGGCTTCTGTGCTCCGAGTCCAGCATATCTCTTTCTTCCCGCCTTCATCGTCCTCCCGTTACCTCTATCACACCGGCAGCCACTCCATGTTCGTATCAAATCTCTTTGTTTACTTCTTAAAGCCGTCTTGAGAGTCGACAAGCTAAATGTTGATTGGGCCAGGGCTGAATTCAACCCTTGCTGGTGAGTGGACCGATAACGTATGGCTGGACTAGGAGGCAACGAGGGCGACCTGCAAGGCGGATTCGGCTGGTGAGCGCGGTATATTTCTTCCACATATTTCTTTCCGACTGAGGGCTATCTCGTCATCGATCGCAAACGTTTATCTCCAGTAGCGGCGCTCACATCCTCCTTCATCTTTGCCTATTACGATGCTCCTCGTAGGCCCCCACCCCCCCATTACCCCCCGTCAACCAACCAATCCCCAATTGTGCACCATCAACCGCTGGAACCGCAGGATCGATAACGAGCCGTGACACCTCGTCGCCAACCCCACGTTTACGATCATCCTCATTCCTTCGAGGTCTGATCTCTCTTTTTTGGGTCCTCGTCGACGTTTTATCGCAGAGAGCTCGCTCCCGCTTTACCACGGCGTGTCCAGGCCACATATAACCACAACTAGGATACCGCCGTCTCTGTGTACAGGTGTCTCGAGAACACGATTATCTATGGCTACGGCGCAATGTGCAGTATGTGATCGCACCTGCTCTTTCCTCCACTTCAATCGCATGACTCCTCTTCATAGCTGCCTCTATTGACCCTCACCACCTCTTCGACGCTTCGCCGTCTCCATCTATCTCCCTTCTTCTTACCTCCCTCAACTCCTCCGAGCCAGGGAAGGCCAGATTTGATCGACGGAGCGAGCAGCGCTGCCTGCAGACATCCACGGTTACGATTGCCCTCGTCTTTTCCGATCAAGACGTAGGATCGCTCTCGTGACAGTGGTTGAGAACCTCTGTTTGTCAGCCTGCCCGTTCCTCGTTTCTCTTATCGCTTTCCTCCGGACCCACCCCGTCGAGTGATTCTCTTTTTCTCCTTCAGGAGCGAACACTTGTCTTTGTCTAACAGAAGATTATACCGTCCTTTGAGGCTTGTTGTCCCCTGACACCCTGTAGTCCATCATAGCCGATAAACCCTCCGTCTCTCTTCCACAGCCAGAGTCGCACATCCAGGCAGCAAGAGCATGTTGGCTTGGAAGGTTGCCACTATCCATGCTCCAGCATGCGGGTATCTCATACCCGTTGTCAGCTGTGACTGTTTACAAACCTCTCCGTCGCATCTTCGTACTCTTTTTTGCCCTCTAGCCACCGAGGCGAAGCCAAACGTACGCCCTCAAGGCTGTCATGTCCTGCATGTTGCTTCTGGCCTATCATTTTCACTGCTCTCTTTCTCGTCTTTCCACTCAGCCTCTGCTCGTGTTGATCTCGCAGAGAGCATAGAGCATGCGTCGAGAAAGGGATAGTTTATCCATACTGGAGATTGCTCGCGTCTCATGGACGTCAGCGGTTCCAGCTGGATATGTGTGAGAATATAGTAGTTGCCCTCTTTCGGCTCATGCTCTCTCTCTCCAAAACCGGGATATCATACGAAGTGGGACATAGGGTGGGTATTCGTGCATGTAAATGCTTCGTGCGTTCATTTGTTGTTCCTTCGTTCTCCATCGCCGTACTCTCTTCTCGCTTCAAACACGCTCCGCCCACACTCCTTTGCTCCCTATAGATACACATGCTCGCCGCACCACCCAAGCCACGTTCGTCTAACCCCACGCCACGCTCAGTCGTCCAGCTCCATCCTCGTCACCGTGGTCTGAACCCTCTCCCGGCCATCCTGCCCAGCTGCGTCTCTCGAACGTTTGAGCTATGGGGAAGCTCGGCTGTCTGAGAGATATGATTCAGAGACCCTGTGATGAGGACGGCGTTGTCGACGCCTGGTTGGATGCATTATGTGGAAGTAGAACGCTCAACGGCACTATGGGCTATTCTGGACTCGTGCTCTTTCTCGATTCTCTAAGTCCTCTTGTCACATCGCGTGTCTCGATGTTTTTGAACAATATTTTCGTAGAATATTTGCGTTAATGCATTCTATTTTTCAAATGACCCCGCTTCTCGCCGTTTGCCTACTACTCGGACGCTCGAGCCTTCCATTATCAAACTCCTCGTCCGTCTGTACTCCATACGTAGGGCGGAACTGCTACGTCCGTGGAATACTCTCAGTTTTTGCTGTCGAAAAGACTTCGAATTGAATAAAAATTGAGATTCGTCGATTGATACCAAGTTTATGGGAAAAGAGGACGAGGAGGGTACCGAACCGGAATGGATCTGTGAGATTAATAGTGATATCTCTTGACAGTGCATGAAAGTTAGCAAGGCACCAGAAATCCCGGAACATCGTTTCGAGACTTCAACTGAGTAGCGCTCGTCATTCGATGGACACAAAACTTCGGCAATGAACTTCCTCTATGAAGTGACCCCACAGAACAACGACCAGCGGGTAAAGAGGCGATATACCATGTACGTGGACCCCATGTTCAACTGAACACAGACCTCGATCGCATCCGCTGTCAAACGGCGAACATTATCCAAAATCTCCATCAGCTAAATGCTACAAACACCCGAATTCTCCCAGGACATTCATTCCGTCATGCATCAGACCTAAGGAGCACGACGAGGGATGCGTAGCGGCTATCAAGCAGAATCCATCGACGCCTGAGAGACGGACGTTGGTGGGTTAGATGGTGGATGGAACCGTCCAGCCCAGGTCGCGCTGCTTGTATTACTACTGCGAGGAGAGGATGACGCAGCGGAGATGATATGGGAAGAAAGACGGGGGAGAGGGAGGGGAAGTTGGAGGTATGAGGAAGCTAGATCTCAGCAGGCATAAGCCCGGGATATGGATGAACACCGGTGAAACGGTACAGCACGGTACACATGACGCAAGATGTGAGGGCGGTTTGTGCGCGAATCATAATGCTCGGGCTCAGCGCGACGAGGAGGTCACCCATAGGCACAGAGTGACGGCGCATGGATAGCGGTAAAAGCACGCGTAGAAGATGACGAAATAAGGGACCATGGTGCTGAGAGTTGAAGAGTTGAATCTCCTCGTCGGCAACCCAAACGAGGAGGAAGGCCAGGTGATCTATACGCGCATCCCTCCGTCTGCATCCGTTTCAGACACTATGAACGACCGAACACGCAGTAGAAGACTAGGTTGGTCATTCGTGCGTCAGAGTGGATGGGAACGGGAGCTGCACGTTGGATCGTTGGACTTGAAGGTGAAGAGGGATGGGTGCGGAGAGAGGAGGGTGGATGACAAGGACGCATAGGGATGGCGGTCTTGCGGAAGCCAGGTCTAGACGAGACGACAGCATGATTGGAAGACACGATCATAGTGAGCTGTGAGAAGACGAGGCGATTGAAAAGAGACACGCACCATGGTGTGGAATAAGAGAGGAAGGGAGACGCACTGAGATGAACCCAACACCTCTACCCAACGATCTGAACCCATGACAACCACCCAGCGCAGCGCAGAATCGTATTCTGGCTCTCGAATCTTGCGGAGCGAGGACGAGGGAGCCCCTGATAAGCGGTATCGCCCAGACGTGTAAGGATATGGGTCCTCGATTTGACGAGTTCGAGCAAAATGGAAAGGATTGCTGGATGAAGAAGAACCCGAAAAAGCCGAGGACCGTGCGGCGTCGTGACCGTGCGATCCTATCGTCATTTTGCGAACGCTCAGGCCCGTGACTCTTCCCATCTGCCTTCATGGTCCCCTCCCGCCCCCGTGGTCTTCTCGCCTGGTTCATCCCACCGGCGTACTCTCAGCACCATCCGATTGCTCGTAACGCTCTATTCAGTGCCTGCTCCTCTCGTCCGATCTGTCTCATCATCGATTCTTGAACGTCTCATCCACTTCGTGCCATCGCGTGGCCATCGCTGTTCCAAGATAACTGAGTGGTGGATTGTGCAGTGAGGAGGGGCAGCTGGTGCGCACGATGGATCTGTCTGATTTACACGCATTGAAATAAACGTCATCTCAGCGTCGACCTAGGTAGATCGCCCCTCGGATCTGGCACATGGATCTCGTGTAATCCTCACTGCTTCCTTCCCTGCCTTACTGAGCTTCGAGTCTCTCCCCATTTTGACTCGGTGTACTCCTGTCCAGCCATCACGCTCACCCTTCGTCGACGCCACCGACGTGCTCCGACATCTACGCGATTCTCTCTTTCGAGGCGATCTCAGCGCGAGAATGGGTGAACGGGTATTCTGACGATATTATATTCCAATACAAGATTGGTTCGCCCCTCTGGATGTCTCGCGATCTATCCCCATTCCCCTCGTCCTCCCGCGTACCTCTTCTCCTTCGTTCCTCCCCTCGTCCAATCTTCGACCTTCAAATTCAAATCCCAATTATCCGTGGTTGAACTGCATCCCATCGCGTGCACAAGTCCCATCGCGTTGCCTCATCGAGACATACCCAACAGCCTTCATCTGTGATGACGAACTCATGTATCGTGTATTTACGGAAGGCCGCTGTTATCCCGGTCCCGAGACTCTTTGATGTGGCAACGCTGTATCCTATGCGTGGAGTGCACCCCTCAGACCTCCCCTCACCTCCTGTATCCGTTGTCTTACTCTCTCGACCTGTTGAGAATGCCTTATAATGGTGCCGTTTATTTGAAGGATGCATGGCCATTGCTTATTTCCTCGGCCTCTCTTTGTTCGTCCCCAACGAAAATCCGGTCCGCTGCAGCATCGAAACCGACCCATCAGGCGCCTCTTTCTCTTCCATCTTTTTGACGACCTATTCTTCTTTCTTACCGATGGCACGCTGCGCGATGCTACGTCGGGTTAATGACATATTCCCCTTATCCGCCACCGACGTTCCAGACGAGAGGGAAAAGAGCAAGTCGGACCTAGAATTGTACTTATCCGCCTTCACTCGACAGGTATCTAGTACACGTCGTCGTTGTGGTCGTATATCAAAGACAACTTGAGGCCGTCGTGCTCTTTCTCCCTCTCTGTGTAAATAAGGCACCTAGACCCTCAAGGTGGTTGTGTCCTGCCCATCGGTTCTCGCATACTCGAAGGTAAGGGTTTATCCATACTGAAGACCGTGCACATTTCACAAACGTCGGCGTTCCAACTGGATATTTCCCAGAGATACTTGCCCTCTTGCGGGTCCTGCTACTCCGAAGTCTCGAGATGGCGTACAAAGGCAAAGGGGAAGCCAGATGTGGCTCTGTGCATTCGTGCTGTGAAGTGCTCTGTAACTTTAAGGATTTCACAAGCGGCGCATACCGCACACTCGATTATACGCGCCTGCACAAGCGGGATCAGCATGCAGAGCCCACTTCCATCAATTGTACATTTAATTGGCGGATAATTCGAACAATGAGCGATCTACGAGGGATCTTGAGCCTTTGAACAACGACGAGAGAGAACACTCTAGATCTTATCCCCGTTTCCCCATAGGGCTCGTTATGAGATGTGTGGTGGTTGGAGCACATGGGAAAGAGACGAATCTTAACTCAAACAACGAAAATACCATACATTCGGAGCGATTCAAATATATGCAAGGAAGGGCGAAAACTCGACCGCTCTTCGAGGTGCGATTGTACGACGGTTGGACGTCGAGACATAAAATAATAAATGATAAGCTATACGACGTTAACTTACATAGAATCCCTTTATAGAGAATCCGAAGGAACACCACCTCAATTCAACTTGATGCGCCCCATACCCGCCCGGAAAAAGGCAAAAAGAGCGGGACATCCAGCCAATTACGTTTCAAATCCACCTGCTACCTCACGACGTCTGGGAGACGGGGAAGAATGCAGCGCGGATGGAGCGCAGATGGCATAGGCGTCCTTGATCTTTTTCCTTTCTTCAGAGGATAGATGACAGTGGAAGCCGGGGGGTGGATGGAGGGCGAGAATAGAGGCGATACTGAGAAGACCAGGGACTGGCGTGATGGCCAGTCAAAATGCGGATGTTTTCGCCACCGTGGCATTCTACACACAGATTTAGACTAGAGCGGAGGGATCTACAACCCATGCACACCAGAAGCCGACTGAATGAAAGGACGAAGGGTTACCACCGCTTCCGAGAAGCTTTCAAAATGAAAAAGAGCCGAAGAACATGCCTGAGGCGCCGAGTTTTCTTAAGCGCCGAGCACGGCTCCACAATCGCATGCGGTGCGAATATCGTGTGCTGTTCATGCGTAGACGCAAGACGGAACGGTAAGCGCCTCGAGTATATGAGTCCTAACGGCGCTGCGAAGGAGAGGGGAAATGGAGCATATATCACCGTCTGCAGTTAGGGAAAGACGAGAACGAAGATGCGCAGCGTGATTAGGGCCGTGCTCACAGACCGATGAAACCATCGGACGCACCGAAAAGGGCGACGGCGACGGACGACACATCGGAGCTGAACAAAAACGGAGCTGCGCCTCGGTACGCGCTTCCAACGGGATAATGGCGACGTGGTGAGAACGGGGTCAACAGCAAAGAAACACCATACGTGATCAGCTCAGGCGGGCAGAGGGCGAGTGGTCGATTACAACAACTTCGATACCAGACGCGCAGCACCCAATTCAGGCACAGGAAGACACCATGGGCGATAACCACCTCGCAAAGGATGAGGGTGGTAGCCTGTGTGTCGGATGTCACGGACTCGGGAGCTGCACGTCGGATCGAGACTGAATCGCTGGAGGTGCCACGGTATCCTGGTGGGTGGAGACATGCATGGAAAAGGGGGAAGGTGATGGCTCACACATCGGGGCTGCACGGAAGACAGAGCTGCGCGTGGCTACACGTGTCTAACGAGATTGGCAGTGACACGGTGAGAGAAGAGGATCGCCGACGAAGATACCGCTGTCTGCGATCCAAACAGGAGCAGAAGCTGGCGTGAGGGATTTGAACAATAGGATCCGAGACGCGCAGCTCTCAAACCCTGGGTTCATAAAGACACGGCAAACGACGAACGCCTCGCAAAGGGCGAGGAAGGCTGTTTGGCCGTCTGGAAGCCTATGAGGAGGCACTGCGCGTCGGATTGGGACCAAATCACCTCGGGTACCCACAGATTAGGATGGGGAGAGAGGAAAAGGAGGGAAACATCAGGTGCTGACGTTGTTGTTTAGACATGCCAGACGAGAAGAGAGGACAGGACCGAGCGTGGGTGGACCGTCAAAAGATCGCGAAGGGAAGGCGCAATCGTTGTAATCTGTGAGACGATTGAAGATTTACAGCCGTGGTGTGCTACAAGAGAGGAAGAATGACGCACCAACACTGACATGACCCATCTATCCAAAGATCTGAATCTATCGCCACCAACCTAGCGCAGCGCGAAACGGTATTCTGACTCTCGAATCTTGCGGAGGGAAGGATCATTGCAGATATGTGTGTTCATGTAGCTGATTGGCGATGTTGGATGGCCCTGGCGTGCAGAAGTGTATGAGTCCTCTTGAATAACTTGAACCTGGAGATGGCGATGGATGAAGGAAAGCCAACGCAGGCGATTACGTGACCGTGGGATCCAATCGTCATTTTCTGGGCTCCGAGCCCGACAGAGTCTTCTCATCGATTTCTCATCGATCCACCACCACCCTCTCGCTGTCTCTAAGGCATTCACAGCCTTCTGCACTCTCGACTCTTCCAAACGCTTCTGCGTCACCTATCCCACTCGCCTACCAAGGCTTCTCAACAGTCGATCGAGACCGCATCAACGTGACATTATGCCCTGGAAGACGACCGAGGGATGGAATGGGGTGTAACGAGGAGGAACTGGGCATTTTGTGAGTACGATCTATCTACCAGCTTGTTCCTTTCCGACTGCTGTTCGCCTTGACTTCGACTTTGCTACGTGCTAGCTAGATCGCCGCTCGCATCTGGTGTACCGACCTCGAAGGTTCCTCCCCGTTAACCATGCCCACGTTGCTTCATTCCTCCCTGTACTCTTCTGCATCTTTCTATCTAATTCGTCCTTGGCGTCCCTCCCCCCTCTCCTGCACCTGTGGCACATCATAAGACCGATAACGAGTCGCAGCGCCTTTTCCATACCCACGTTGATTGTCACCCTCGTTTCCTCGAGGCTTGACTTAGCTTCTGTCGGTTCCCCCCCAAAGAAGGCGTTCGCTGCTCGTTTCGTGTTGGTGGGCCTCTCGTGCAGCCTCTCACCTCTTCGTTCCCGGTATCCCCTTCTCTCTCTTCCCATCTGCTACCGCCATTCCCTCCATGCATTATGCGCAGTGGTGTGGATGACGCGAGCGGGCACGCCATCGTACTTTTTTGAAACTCAAGCCGCGTTCGCTCTTTCGTTGGGATGGCAGGCTTCTAGCTCCAGTTTCGTTTGACTTCTCGTGTGCTGGCTTCATTTCCTCTGCCCTTCTCCAAGAACGAATCGATTCATCCCCTCCTGCACCCGCTGCCCAACACACGCCCCCGTGATTCTTCGAGATCCGGCTTCGGAGGAAAAGAGCTGCGCGTGTTCCAACGCATTTCCTCACTCGAGATGACGGGCATTCTTGCTCTTCATCACGATGAGGATTCTAGAGTTACAGCGCTTCTCCTTTTCCTTCCATCTACCGGACATATCACTGCAAGCACCTCCATGTCCTTTGATCCACATTACTAGCTTCTATTTGCACCCCATCATCCTCTCTCACATCGGCACCTCATCTTCCCTTCTCTCTCTTTTCTCCATCTCCGTTTCTCGCAAAGTTGCCCCCATCGATGCAGGACGAAGGAAAGGGTGCCATTACACGTCCTTCATCCTTACCGCATACTACGCACGTCAGATAGACGTACGCTGTTGCAGCCTGGATGGGGGCTATACGTGAAATCTCCTTTTCTCCTCGACCGTCGACGAAGGGGTCGTTACTGTTCAGTATCGCCTGCTTCGTCCGTCCACAGGCTATACCAGTTCAGAACTATCCATGCGTTTGAGTTCGTGAAGGAATATTGCATCTCGTTCACACAATATCAGGTCAAACAACCTCGTTCTGCTTTCAAGGGCAGCGTCCCAGGGAAAGTGCAACTTGGTTTGGCAAATATGTTCGCCCGAGTCAAAACACTTATGACGGCATGTCTTGAGTCGAAGCTAGTGGGGCGTCTCTTCGCAAGTAATCGGTACAGAGTCGAAAGATAAAATAGATCGATGAATTAGTTAACGTTTCACGAAATAATGCTGCTCTACGTTCTTCACCCAGAAGTGTCCACGGAGACACGGTGTCGACCAAGTCGGGAATCTGAGCGCTGTACCCTCCTGTCAATGTTGTCGCTGATGGAATTTGACTCCTCGGATCGGCGGGTGAATATTCGCGGTGGATCGTGGTAGTGGTACGTTGTGCCCGGAGTAAGGAAAAAGATGTGATTTAGATGGGGCCACAGAGAAACACCTCCCCTCCATCTCGTCCGCACACACCGTCCGAGAAGATGCGCGGCGACTCAGGGACGACCGCAAGATGTCTTGGGTTCGTTTGCAGGTCGAGCAAACGCCAAACGAACACGTTAGACGTGGAAGATAGAACTTGTCTTTACATGAGAGCCCGGCCAAATCGACTGTGACGTCGACTTGCATTTGTCCGAGTTTCAATCGGAGGCTTGAACGTATAAATCTGAACGGAACCCCGATGTGCCACCTGGTCGAGTACGTATGCAGAAGAGGAGAAGAGAAGGACATAAACCACCTCTAAACAAACACATAATATCCACCTGCTATTCCTATACGTCTAGAAGACAGCGGCATGCAAGGTGGGTAGAGTAAAGCAGTGGTCATATGTCCTGCTGTTCCTCTCTGATCATCACAAACAGTATAGGGGTGGAACAGGAAAAGGGGGCATGAAGGGAAAAGACGACATGAAAGTAAGAAGGAACGAAGAGGGGTCGCGAGGAAAGGAATAAAGCGGGAAGAGAATCAGCCCGAGGGAACTTTATTCGTAGTTGCTCGAGGCACCAGCCGCAGCTGCGAGCAGCTGCAACTGCCGTTTGAGCACAGATACGAGATGGGCAGGCAGATGCCTCGAAGACTTGAATGACAAGTTCGCAAGTTCGACCTTCGCAGGGAAGATTCATTCGAAAGGGAATATAGGGAGTGTGTGCGGTGGCTGCGTGTGGTAAAGCCTGTATAGAACGAATGCAGAGCGGGGAAGGAAGATAGTCTTGTGGGAATGAAAAAGGGAGGGTAGAAGTGAGAGCATGGCATTGAGAGAGGAGACGGGCCGCAACAAAGAGATAGTAGCGCGGCCTTGCGGCACAAATGGGTGCGATCACCGAGAGCATGGGACTCCGCGGCGACGACTCGAGCTGAAGACACGCAGCTATGACCCGAAGGAACACACACTATCAGAAGCCTTGAACGACCGAACGCTTGGCAAGAGACAAGGGTGGTCGTCTGTGCGTCTCAGCTGCACACGAGCGGGAGCTGCGCGTCGATCGAGGCGTTGGACACGATGAAGTGGAAAAATTGCAGAGAATTGACCGTCGTTGCTTTAGCGAGAAGGGGGTGGCATGGAAAGACGAATGAATAGGTCAGTGGATGGATGAGGATGGCGACAGAAGGGATAAGCGATATCGACATCGCAGGAGATAGGTCGAGGGGGAACGAAGGTGGATATGGCTGGCGGGTCGGAGGATTCGAGGATCGAAGACAGGGAGGTAAATGGATCATATTGCCGAGAACGGGTGTTGATGATAGACAAAGAAACGCACCAGAACATTGCCAACCCTGTTTTTGGAAGATCCATCGCCGCCAGCTCAGCCACAGTATAGGACGATGATTCGGCAGATCCTGCAAAAGATGATCAGGGAGAATGGATAAGGTTGAGGAGGATAGGGACTTGTTGGATAGAAGCAGGAAGATGTAGAGATCTCTCGACGAACTCGAGCGGGATGGAAAGCGAATGGTGGACGAAGTCAAGAAGAAGCGTCCGACAAAGCCGAGGTCCGAGGCAGTGACGTGACCGTGGGATGCTGTCGTCATTTTTCGGCCTTCTACAGCACCGCGTCCTCATTCGCTCCTGCTCTCTGGTAGCTCTAACTCCCTCCTCTATTTCTCTTCACCAGGTGCTCTTGAGAGCCAACAACATTGTTCTCGACGCGCTTCTCACCTTCGCGAGACGACAGTGGTGGAGTGGGGTGTAACGAGGGAAGGATATTATCGGTTCCAAATTATCATCAGGTGCGCACTATGCGTCCTCTCATTCCTTCCTTCTCACTAACGGTCGCCGACACGATCCATTGTCGGTTTCGCGCGCCATCATAGCCAATGCGCCAATCAAACCGATTGCACTGATCTCTCCCGATGAGTGGATACGGCCTCTGTTGCATCGATCTAGCCCTCTTGACACCTTTCTCCCATCCTCGTTCTTAGATTGTCCCTCCTTTCATCGATCTCAACCCACCTCTGACACACACAAGAGCGACAGCGAGTAGCACCCTCCCTCTGTCATACCACACACATACGATCGCCTCCACCCCGTAGAGGCTTGGGTCTCACTCTGTGGTTAACGTCGTGGCGCCGATACGAGGCACGCTGCCCATTTCGTCTCCATGTGCCAATGGAATTCTGCGACCTCTTGTCCGTCTCGTCTTGCTCCGCATTTCTTTTGGCTCCTCTCAAGTTTTTTTCTATTCTTTCTCGCACACAGCCTGATCTGAGGTCGGAAAGCAAGCGGGCACCGCATCGATGCGCTATCGAGCCTGTTCACACTTTCATATATACGTGATCGTGGCGAGCTTCTGGTTTTGGTTCGATGGCCAATTCACTGTATGCCCGCTTCTTTATTCCTGCCGTCTCCATCCATAACTCCCTTTATTTCCCGCTTCTTCCCTCGTCCCACTCTCTCTGCCCGGTTTCGTGGGAAAAGAACTGGTCAGGTTCCTGAATACACTTCTCGCTCGCAATGATAGATGCGCTATTCACATTCATCAAAACGGAGGGTTCTTCAGAGAGGACCGACTTCTTTTCCTTTCAGCACAGGCAGACTGGGATCTCAAAGACCCCAGGCCATTCTTCTATCGAAGACTACTATTGATCGAGCTGCTACACTTCCACTTCCCCTTTCCATTACCCCTTTCCTCGTCCTTGAATCCGTTCTGTAATTCTCCGCCGATATCGGCTTTCTTCTCTCCCGAATTGGATATCTCTCGCAGCAATTTTTGATTCTTTCTCTGCGACCGATTCCCATTCTCTGCAAGAAGCGCCCGCGTGTCGGTGGAGATCCTGGCGGCACGAGATCGAGAATGTCCCGTGCACGGTGTTCCGCACCTTCATTCCTCCTACACCTCGTCCTGCCACCTAAGGAACTGTGAGCCAACATCGTCTGCGTGTGTCCTCGTCATGCCCTTAGGCATGCTTAGACGGACGTGTTATGCCATCAGAATGTCGGAATAGGTCCGGTTCGATTTCCAGTCCTCTGTGCATATCGGTGTTGAGGCGCTCTGTCCTCATGCTCAACCCGCCTCTGTGCATATATCCTTTTCGTAAACTGGCTGAGTTGGTTTCTTCGGTGTGTTGAAGTTCATGCATTTCTCGCTCTCGATCTGCTGTTTGGACATTCGGAACTTCCGTGCTCTTCACCCTCGTCTGCGGCTACCCTAGACCGCAGTGTACATTCTACTCTGTCGACGAAGCTGTGCGGATTGTTTGATGTCTTAATATCCCTCGCCATATACGGATCGATGGGTGAAAACCCCAGACCAGAAGTAATATAGAGTCCGTCTCTGAAATAATGCAAGGCGAACAAACGTTGGTTGACGTCGAAAGAGGACGACACGCTGTCCCCACACATGCAAGTAGATAAGTATTCAAGCATGCTGATCAATTCGCATTTGCTGCACCCGAGGCTACCGCCTCTCGGGTTTCGCCCAGCGCTGAGTAGCACGACGATGCCGCACGTGCACGGGTTTATCCGCTGAAGACCCACTGCTGTCGGTAAGACACAGGTGGGTTAGGCGCTTCGTTCTTTCCTTTTTCCTTCGTCGACGAAGGGGGATAAAGGAGGGAAGGCGAGGAGCGGAATACTGAGAGAAATGAGGCGCTCGCTACTTGGGTTGCTGATGACAAAAGAACAGGTGGCAGACGGCAGAGCGTCTCTCATCAAGAATGATTGCGAGGTCCGAATAGACTTGGAGGATATTGGAAGATAAGTAAAGAGTGATACACGGGTTTCACCACCAACTCCTTCATCTCGACCAGAGTTCACCGGATGACCCCGATCTTGATCAAGCAGTATACGTGAAAACCATACCTCAGTCTTTCTTCTTCCAAATTGTAACTCCAGTTCACAAAGAGGTGAATGGATGGAAGAAGAAATTAAATAGATGGCGTGGCAGTGATGACGAACCGAAAAAGAGGAAAGGCTGTAATGTGGCAGGCGGACGGGCGTGTCGCTCCTCGTGTCGTCCTGCGCTACGTAGCGTGTCCGGTGTAACCCCACCGGTGTAAGCCAACGTAAGGAGGCGAATGCCGTGATGTCGTACCCGGTAAATATAGTGTGGGAACAGGAGACGGAGCAGAGCGGACTGGCAAGGCACGGCAAGGCCACATGAAAACGAAACGAGCAGGGAGACACGAACGATGAAAACTGCATGAGGACCAACAAATCAAGAGAAGATGCGGTTGAATGTTCATGTGGAGAAATCATGCCGATTCACTGCTCGTTCTCGTTCCGATGATGCACCTGAGATTGAGGGGGAGACAGAGGCCTGGTGCCAGTGAATGGGTGAGGAGGAGGCGGCGGCGGGATCAGAGGGTGGAACACAGTTGTTACTTATGAAGAAGAACCCATTTCGCAAGTAGATGGCGATCGACGAAGATGGACGACTCGAGGGCAGGCCGTGGTCTACACTGATATGATCAGTTGCACGTAATCCACACGGGAACGATCAGGAGGAACACACTGCACCCACCAGCTAGCACCCTGCCCCTAAATCGGCCTCATCGCCATATTTCCAGCCCAAGGTCCTCCTGCGATCCGAAGGAAACGTCGGGCTCAGCGGAGATTGAGCTCATCAAGTTGTCGAGAGGGCATGGTGGGATGACGAAGATGAGTAGATTCGGTAGTATTGTGATAGCAGGGTACGAGTCGTAGATGCAAAGAGAGTTACCGGTGGTGTAGTGGCGGCGAGAGGTCGCTAGAGGTGGTGGTTGAAGAGAAGGACGACATCAATGCGGGAGGCTCGCTGGTGGAACGAAATTAGAAGGGATTCTCGCACGGTCACAGTCCATGTCGTCTGAACCTGTCTCCTGTGACATTGTACTTCATTCCATTTGCAACCATACCTACAGGTGCGTCTTTATCACCATGCTTGAACTCCAAGTCGCAGTCCTCGCAGACGCCCTCTTGTCATTCCAATCAGCCGGATACACACCATTTCATCGCCTCCCGTACTTCTCAAGCATCTCCTCCCCATTCAATACAGACCCCAGATGCAAAGGTGCATGCCTCAAGGGTGCTCCGTATGTTTTTATCCTTTTTCGCGTGAGCGCTGCGCACATGAGGCTATGAAATGACGGAGTTCAGAATCACGGCGCAAGATGGGAAGGAAGGAAGACGCACCAAGGCGAAGCCAGCACCCCAGTAGGTTCTACTCGAAACTCTGAATCCATCGCCACTAATCCATCCCAGCGAAGGACTGTATTCTGGCTCTAAAATCATGCGGAGTGAGATGAGGACGATAAGCATGAATAGACCTAATTGAGGTGCAGGTTGGCATAGACGTATAGAACGATAAGTGGCGAAAGAAGTGTCCGGGGATGCAGAGAAGACTGGTTTTGGGGAAACGATATCACCATCAGCGATTGGGGAAAGACGGAGACAAAAAATGAGCGGCAGTTCCAAGCAGCAACAACCGACTGGAACAATTGAATGTATTGAGACATACGACGGAAATTGTTCGCACGTCAGATCTGCAAGGACAAGGGGGCTCCGCGTAGCTATGTAGACGCCTGGAAAAATTTCCTCTGCAATCCACCTGGATGGGGGGGGGAGTATGAGTGGGTCATCTACGATTCGAGGCCCAGACATCGCGCATAACTCGAAACGGGTGGTACAGTGTGGATAGGAACAAGCAGCCTTTTCCATCAGGGCCCATGATCGCGCCGCAGGATAACGAGCAAACGAGCAAGAGGGCGATGCAGATCGTCCCTGAATCAGCTGGGAAACTCGACGGAAGGGGTGAAAGGACGCACCGCAATCGCAGACATCTTTCTGCTGAGCTGCGCGGTACATACTCTAGAATCGCATCGTCGGGGAGGTTCAGAGTTCGAGCGCAGATCGCGGACGGAGAGATACGGGCCGCAGTGTGAGAAGACGTAGAGAGGACGTGCAGAGGGAGCGCCGTAGGTCGAGATTTGGGCATGGCGAGGACACAACCGGGGGGGGAGTTTCACAACGACCTGGAAGTGGGGTGCACACCGATAGATTCAACCTCGAACACGACGCTGTGGACGAACTGGCCCCGCGCAAATGACGAGGGCCACCGTGCGGCGTCGGAGATGCGTATGATCCAAAGATGCGCATCGGATCTGGTCGTTTGAATTGGAGAGGAGAGGGTGCGATGGAGAGAGAGGTGGAAATGAGGGTGGGGATGGAGTGAGGGACGAGGCGATGAGGCAGAAGCACGGCTGGATGGCGGGGAGTCGCGAGATCGTAGGAGCAGGACAGACGATGATTGGCTCGATAGGCAGATTGGGGATCGGCGTGTCTAATGAGAACGGATGTTGTGTCAAGAGAGATTTATCGCAGCCTTTTGTCAGAGGTGGGAGTAGATGTACCGCCGTAGCCAGATCTTTACTCAAAGAACCGTCCCATCCCACTGCAAATGATGTTTCGGCTTTTGAATATTGCTGAGCGAAGACGGCCAGAATGAAGAGACGTGCATGAATAGAGGATACATGGCGTTGAAATGGGCGTGTAGACGGACTGTAAACACGTCCGAACGGGGCAGAAAGGAGTGGGCAGAAGAAGAAGAGTCCGACGAAGCTAAGGACAGCAGGGCGGGGTGTGACCGTGTGATCTTATCGGCCATTTCGGACCTCTGCTTCGAGACGATTCTTCGTATCTTCCTTCCCACCTCCATTGTCCTCCGTCCCACTGCGCCCTTCTCCGCACCCTCTTCTCGTTCGTAACGCTCTATTCAGTGCCTAATCCCCTCGTTCAATCCGTCTCACCAACCATTCTCAAAGGTCTGGATCGTTTTGCGTCTTTGCTTCTGCAAGATGGCCAAGTGGTGGTTGGGCGGCAAGGAGGGTGAGCTGGTGCGTACGGTTCAACTGTCTAGTCGGTTTTCTTCAGATTGAACGCTCTATCGCAGCATTTGGCGTATTGATCTCGAGTAATCGTCACCTTTGCCCGCAGCCGCATCCCTCGCTATTGAGTCTCTCTCGTCCTCCTTCCTATATTCCTGTCGATTTATCACACCCACCCTCCGTCGATCTGTCGAGCGTCCTAGAGCCTGAGACGAACAGCGTCATGTCGCTATCGCTCCACGTTCACGATCACCCTTGTCTTTTCAAGGCATGGCGCTGATTTCCCTTCTGTGGTAATGTGAATGATTCCAAGTCGCTGCTCGTCCCGTACCTGGCTCTCTCTTACGCCGACGCCCGCTCCGTACTCCCTCTTGAGCTCCTAGACGCCTTCGTCTCTGTAATCTCCTGGCACCTAGGTTTCTGGAGCTCCAAGACCCTTGAAAAGGTCTCCGCACAGGAACGACAAAGCATGTGCGCGGGAAGGGGGGGCGGTATTGATACATCTTTTACTCCTCGCTGCCCGTAGTGGTTAAGGCTCGAATTCTAATGAAGAAGAACTAGGAGCCATTGAAGCTCCTCGTTCGCGGGTCGATCCGCTCTCATGACGCCCCGCCGTCGAGTTCAGGGGCGTTTTGGACCCTAGCCCTGATCTTTTCCTTTCTATTCGCCTGCTCTTTTCTTGGGAATCCGTGCCTTTATCCGTTAACCTTGGTTCCCCCTGAACGGACGTTAACACAGGCGGCAGGTCAATTCTCAGGCCTCGTCTTTCAGCCCGCTTCATTCTCCAGCCCCATCTTCCACACACGAATCTGATTGGAGGAGAAAAGAGCCGGTCCTTCTGTCTCTCTCCAGACCAAACACCACGCACACTGGTTGAATGCTGGTGGTTGCAGCTGGATAGTCTGGGCCAAAAGGGCTGGCCTTTTCTCCTCTGTCGTTCATCGCTGTGGTTTGGGACGCCACGACGTAACTTAACTTGCAGCCAAATAGATGCCATGGCATTCGCCGTTAAGCTAGGTATCACGCTCGGCTCGTACATCAACCCCTTGAACGAGATCTTTCTTCTTTTTGCGTACCTAGGCTGCGAGAATCCGGCTTATACGAGTCGGCGTTCTGGTATTTCTGTTTGACGTCTTTTTTCTATGCTTCATGTTCAGCCTTGAGGAGACGATTAAGGCAGCACTTCGGGCCGAAATTCCCCCGAGAGAGGAACTAGGTGCGTGCGTCACTTTCAGCTGAACCTCCCGCACTGCTCTTGTCTCTAACCTTCGCCGCCGTCCTCTTTCTCCACAGTCGAACACTCTTTCCCTTATCCATTCCCTTCTCTGTTTCTTTCTGAATACCCGTTTCATCATCCCAGCGAGCTATGTACTCGAGCTCTGAAAAGCGATGTTGATCGCGATAAGTCCCTGACCTTGGTTCGTCACACACATTCTCATCTGGCTCGTCGTCCTAATGCTGGGCGACGCCTCGAGGTTGGGATGGGGAGGGGGGCCGATAGAGATTGTCCGCGAGTAGTGGTTACTGGTGCGCACTATCGCCCCTTCCATTCTCCCCCATTCGCACTTAACCTCGTCTCGTCATACATCGCTTTTGTCGCAACTAGATTCTTCTCTTCCATGTTCTGATCTCTGGCGATCGTTGCCTTCAACCTGGGGAATTTGTGGCGCTCACGCATCCCTTTGATGTCGTGTATCTTGCAACATCACTCATCGATAGTTACCTACTTCTGGCGCCCCACGATACCAGAAACGAGCGGCTTCCAGCCCACACGACGTTCCCATGCAATTGATTGCCCTCGTTAATTCGAGATGAGGGCTTCCCTTGCGTGTTAGCTGTGTGATGGGCCCGGTTCGCCGCTCGTTTCTTCACCTCGTGTCAGTGACCCTGAGGTTGATCCTCCCCGTTGTCCCCCAACAATGTTCGCGTTCGATTCACACTGATCGTCTACTCCGAGTATTAGCCACTCAGCCACTATTGCAAAATATAGGACGCGTTTGACCAAGCAGGTTTACCATCACGCATTTCTCCAGCTACAAATCAGTGCGCATCATCATTCCGGCTGGGTGATATTCTGCTCCCTCTTTAATTCCTTTTCTCCTGCTTCCACCACCCACGTTCTCCCATATCTTAACGGCCGATCTATGCGTCTAATTAGTATCCCGCTCTCTCTGACGAAATCCTCACGGAAACCTTCTCTTTCTGCTCGAGAGGTGTTCTCATACTCTGACATCTACACCCCCAGCTCTCCTCTCCGTCTCCTCGCTCCCCTCCGCCAATGTTGGCTTGTCTCACTCCCGAAATGGGTGCCTCTGACAGGAGAACTTACCCCTTCTCATCACTGGTTCGCATTATGAGAAAGAATAATGTGGCCATCGGCGGAGATCGTGCTGGTGAGAGACTGAGAACATCCGATGCATCTGAGCGTCCCCATACCCACGCCGAGTCTTCCTCCTGCAACCTCATCGCCCTGATCCGATTCTTCTCCGCCATCTTGCCTACACTGCATCCAGGTTGACGACCGGTTGGGGATAGCTTGGCTTACGTCCACAAGATTCTCGGACAATGAGGACTGCCTCAAGAAAGCCTAGTTTGACGTTGAGTGACTCCGTACTGTTTCACTTTCATTTCCGTATTAATGTCCTGATACCCACTCATGTGTCTCCGATCCTTTTAATTTCATAGCTTATTCCTTTGATCATCCCGAAGTATCGGTTTTTCGTGCGATAAGCTTCCCTCCCTGCTCGGACGATAAGTGCTTCCATACTTTCAGTGTAGACTTAAAAGTAGTGTATTGGTTACGTATTCTCCTTGAATATCCGTTCCGTTGAAAGAGATTTGGGATTACTCAATTACTAAGAGAATGAATGAATACTTTCTCGACACTCAGACTCGGTGACGGATCGCTGAACGGCAACGTGGATAAGTCTGGTTAATTGCTCGAATTCAAGCACAGCCGCTAAAGCTCTTAAATTCGAGATCATGCCGAGCACGAGCCGGAGAGCGTGACAGCAGGTAAGCGACGGCAGGAGATGGACTAGCAAAGGCGTTGATGATGGGCTGATGACAGCCAAATTGGCGGCGGCATCATTCTGTGATTGGGCTGAGGTCTGGGAAGTCCCTCGAGGACCGCGTCGTTGGTGCATAGAGCAAATTATCAACATGTCATTAAGATACATCAAATTTTCATGGCTTCCGCAGGAAGAAAAAAAATGAGGTTGAGGAGAGTGTCGAGCTCGAAGACAAGCCCATGACACGATGCTGACAAGTCGGCGGCGGGCCGTGCGATGGTGAATCGTGATGCGAGTGCCAGGCCCTGAACGAGTGAGCTGGCTCGCGAAATAAGCGAGAATTTAGTGGGCACGCCTGGGCGAGCGCTGAGCTGGCTCCTCCGGGCCTTGATCCGCTTAAATTGATCTTAAATTTACCTTAAATCTACTTTTCTGCACGGTTAATGCCACTTACCTCCACTTATCTCTTAAATTTAACCTCGGAACCCTTAAATTTGGTCAATGGGGTCCAAGATCAGGCCCGGAGGGCAGACTTTCACGTGTTGTTGGCTATTCTTCATGTATCTAGCTATTTACAACAAGAGAGGGGGATGTGCAAAAGCTGTGGACGAGGTGCGATGGTGTTTGCGCCCCCCAACAAGCGCGCTCGCGCGCGAGCCCAAAACGAGAGCTGTGAGAAGCCATCACGAGCTGCGGTCGGAGCTCGAACATTTTTACACTTCGGACGTCGAAAGGCACGGAAAGGCCCGAGACACGTGCACTGAGTCACGATCTGTGACTGTCATGCCTGACATAATGCTGACCAAGCTGATGGCCGAGGTGCCGACACACGGTGAGGTCATCGGCGCTGTAACAGGCAGCGGCCCGGGCCTGGGCCCTTAAATTTTGGGGCATAAGTAGGTAGAGATAGTCACAACAGCTCTGGAAATCTTGGGAAAATTTAGGGATATGTATGTCTACCATGCCGTCCTGTTCACTCGAAAGGATTTTGAGAATCGGTGACATCCATCGAGGTCAAGGTCAGAGCAACTGCCGAAAGGTTGTAGATCTCGGAGATTTCTTGTAGTTTCGCTAAGTTGGAGGCGCTCTACCAAGGGTACGTCATATTTCTGATGGTCAGTTTCTCCGAGATAGTATTCGTACCTGCACATTCAAAAGGAGCGTGTCGCTCGAAGATTTGATGCCTTCAAGTCTGACGCGAATCGATTCCTTCAATTCTCGTCGCCTCCTCCCTGTTTCCTCTGCCCGGCGCCTTTCGTTGCTATTATAGAGACTTCTGTGCTGGTTTATTAGCCTAAAAGAAGCCAGGAAACATAAGTCAGAGGTCACGAAGTGGTAAGGAGTCAGACGCACTGTTGGGCACTGTTCTTGAACCTTTGGGCGTCCTTTTTGTCTAGGAGTTTCACGTTCGCCTCAATGGTCTTCGTAATGTTAGTGAGATTGTTTGTTACGATCGCAAAGGTCTGGTTCATGTCTTCTCCCTTTGTGAGGAACCTCAACGATAAGATGTCCGCGGTCAGTGAAGCAATATTGACGCCCAAAGCGGAGATGGAAACAATATCAGGCATTTTTGAAGGCGCTCTTGATAGGTAGGTTGTGAGACGTCGAGGTATGGATCTGGGGATAATTCTTCTCGCAGTGATCACTGAGGATACTTATGCACTCTTATGTAGGGCTGGCATCTTCATGCTCATTTGATAACGACGAAATTTACGGCAGGCATGGTCTAACGTAAAATATTTGAAACACTAGAGCCACTTCGCGACCTATTGTATTTTCATGCTGAAGGACGAATGTCTTTGTACTTCGCGCCCACAGAGTCCTTGCTCGTCTTCCCAGGTTCATCATGTCATAGCCGAAGGGGGCAGGAAGCGGGATCGCGACTTTACGAAATAAACAAAGGGGAGGGCAGTGCAAGGCGACATTTGCTTTGTACTTTGGCGCCCACAATCCGTCAGGAGGTCGAAACCCTGACAATTGATGGCCGTGTGTTGCCCCATTACATAACATCCTTCCCGTCAACTTTCAAGGAGTGTACGGCATTGATTGATGGAACCCACAACTGTTGTCGTGCTTCTTCATTGAACCTTTTATTATGCTTTTTGTCTCCATCTCGTCGACAGGTAGTCGAGGAGTCGCACTCGGGCCTTGCTGAGTCTTATTCTGGTCCCGTTACCCTTTCTCTCGACCTCTTCTCCTCAAGCATGGCGATTCAGAAGTCCTCAAGCTCTGAATCGCTGTTCCCGGAACTAGCTCGCACAACCTTGGATGAAAGTGAAGTGTTCTGGAGAGATAATAGAGGCTGGCTTGAAGAACGTGGTTATCGCCTCAGAGCTCGCTATCAACCAGACTGGAAAGCCTCCTGGTTGGATTCCGGCAAAGATTGGTGGGAATGTGAGGACTCGTGTGTGGGCTGTGTGAGTGCCAATATTGTCAATCTACGGCCTGGCCTTTACATATCGACTGCAGTGGACTTTTCTAATTGACGCGACCCGTATCAGTGATGGAGCCCGTGTCATGTTCAAGAGAGTTCGGCTTTCTGAATACCCAGATGAGGTGGAAATAGCCCAGACGCTTTCGTCCGAGCAATACACTAGCGACCCCAGAAATCATTCAGTTCCCTTTCTTGAAGTCCTGGAGGTCCCTGGGCTGGATGATACAAGGATTCTAGTCATGCCGTTACTGTATCCATACAACTACCCAGTCTTCAAAACTATAGGGGAGGTGATTGACTATCTTCGTCAAATCATCGAGGTTCGCTTTCTTTCGCCCCGCAACGTCAAAGATCAAAGGTGAACTTTTTTTGTTATGCAGGGATTACAATTTTTTCATGAGCACAATATAGCACATAGGTCTGGCTTTCACTGTCATTTTCGGTTCCATCTCACCTCATTTCTTGTCTAGGGATTACAAATTAAACAACACGATGGCTGCAAGTTTAGATCTCTATTCGCAGCCCCCGCACCCATTTTCTACTACTCACAACTATGACTTTTCGGGTATCCCTGAACAACGATCGACCCGGACGGAAACCCCTATCAACTATCACGTTATCGACTTCGGACTGTCCAGGAAATATGCCTCCAAGGAGGGCAATCTGGAGGCTCCTCCTTGGGGCGGTTACTCGGGATTCGTTCCTGAGTTCAAAACACGCAAACCCTGCGACCCATTCCCGGTCGACGTCTTTTATCTAGGCTATCTGATTCGAAGCCATTTCGTGGTGGTAAGGTGCATTTTTACCCCCTAGAACTTTGCTCACCTTTTGTAAGGGTACAGAAACGGAAGGGCCAATGCGTGGCATGAAGTTTCTTGACCAACTCACGCTTGACATGACAGCCAATAACCCGAAGGCACGACCGCCAATTGATGAAGTCAGAGATCGGTTTGAGAGACTGGTGAAGAGCCTATCATGGATGGAGCTTCGGTCGCCGGCACTGTACCCCAAACATCAGCAATGGACGCTGGCCCGAAGTATGGCACACTGGAAGAAGCAGCTCCACTTCACTTTGAGACGGGTTCCAGCTATACCCAGTGCACCCTCGGCCAAGACATAGCACACATACCATCGTAGTTGTTACTTACCATATCTCCTCTTGTGGCAGTTGTCCGTGAGATTTGGCAGCATGATAAAACTGTTATGCTCGATAGTGCTCCCCGATACCGAGAACAGAACAGAATACCTCATTAATTGATGAGTGACTAATATACAAATGCAGCAATGTGTAAGTATCGCTTCGTAGTCCTTGTGCTCTCATTGATTGACACAAGCTTTACGTTGATACTCGAGCCCGACTATCTGGACCCCGTGGCGTATAAAACGGCAGAAGACGAGTGGTTACTGAAATTATTGTATTTCAGGATTCAGCAGGCAGAATCCTTGTATTTAGTACCCACATTCTTACCTCATTTTCTCATGTTCGTTGCACAAGACGGAAGTTTTGGAAGGTCGCCACTGGGATGAGACGCATTTAGGGTCTGCAGACCGAATCCCTGAGTTTCCTGTTGCTCCTTTGCGAGCAGCAAAGAGAATCCCGAGAGGTCTTTTGTCCTCAAACTGTGGCCACAATGTCTGCCATGCGGCGACACTCCAAGTTCGTTGCATTGAACCCGACTCGTTGACTGATGGACACACAGCCTGGCGTTGTTCACATCGACACCTTGACGGACGGCATTTATCATGTTATTGTCTTTTCCTCTGTCCTACTTCCAGCAAGACTAAGTCCGAATCACTTGCCAGATCCCTTCTTCAATCTGGACTAGCACTTGGGCTGTGCACGTACTGTTTCTCCACCACCAATCCGCCTGCGTCGTCGTCAATAAGCCCGTCCCATGATCGAGGTGATTGAAGAGGGGTCAAGCTCCGAGTCTTTACCTCAAGAAGTAGCTCGGGCGACCCTAGATGAGAGCGAAATCTTCTGGAGAGACAACAGCGCCTGGCTTGAAGAACATGGTTATCGTCTACGGGCCCGATATCAACCCGGCTGGAAAGCGTCCTGGCTGGGATCCGAGAAAGAGTGGAGAGATTGTGAGGATGCGCATGTTGGCCTCGTAAGTGATTACTTCCTCAATAATGGACTGTATCTGACCTTCTCTCTCTGTTCTAAGTGGACCTTCTTGATGGATGCGACACGTATCAATGATGCCTCTCCCGTCATCATCAAAAAAATAACAGTGTCGGAATACAGGGAGGAGGCGGAATTGGCACGGACCTTGTCCTCAGAGCCGTACACCTCCGACCCAAAGAATCACTGTGTTCCCATTTATGATGTTTTTGAACCTCCTGGCACGCATGATATCAAGCTTCTGGTCATGCCATTGCTTTATTCAAGTAATGAACCCTCTTTCAACACTTTAGGGGAAGTAATTGATTATATTCGCCAGATAATTGAGGTTCGTGCCTTTTAATACTTTGACAGAAAACCTGGTTGATATCAGTGAGCAGGGCTTACAGTTTCTTCATCAGCATAATATTGCTCATCGGTAAGCTCTATCCTTTTTTTACCTCTCAAGTGACCTAGCTTGCGGTCCGCAGGGATTACAAGTTCAACAACACAATGGCTGCAAGCTCTAGACTTTATTCACAACCTCCGCATCCTTGTGCAATCGGTCGTAACTATGACTTCACTGGACGTCCTGAAGTCGGATCGTCTCGAACACAAACCCCGATCAAGTATTATGTGATCGATTTTGGTCTCTCCAAGAAATATAAGTCGAAGGAGGGCAACCTGGAGGCTCCTCCTTGGGGCGGTTACTCGGAGCATGTTCCAGAGTTCAAGACCCCAAAGCCATGCGACCCCTTTCCCGTCGATGTATTTTATTTGGGACATCTTCTTCGACGCCATTTTGTCGTGGTAAGGAGGCGCCTTCTCTCCCTCTTCCGATGAACCTTATTAAAATATTACGTCTTGTCAAGGGCACCCCGAGAGACGGAGGAATGCGTGGCATAAAGTTTTTGGAACCACTAACTGAGGACATGACGCAAGCGGATCCGAAGAAACGGCCGACCATCGATGAAGTCCGTAAACGCTTTGACATTCTGGTTAAGAAACTTAGCTGGAGGCATTTACGTTCTCCCGCATTCTATCCTAAGCGTGACAGATGGACGCTGGGGCAGAGCCTTTCCCACTGGAAGACGCAGATCGGTTGCATGTACAAAGGTCTTCCGGCCATACCTCAACCATCACCATCAACCAAAACATAGCATTTATTCCTGGGTGCGGTTTCGGTCGTTGTTATCGTAGCTCTTCTAATCTCTATCATTTGGTGCAATTCACCGCTGTCGCGTCCGTCAGAGCGGGGTGAAGAACAGAATGTCCCAATAATGCTATAAGTGATGAGTGAGTAATATACAAATGCAGCAATGTGTAAGTACAGGATATAAGATATAACGCAAAACGATGTGGCAGGAGAGGTGTGTCATGGGTTGGATGTCCACGATTGTGGTATCGACTGCAGAGAGGCGCTGTACAGCGAACCGTTTTGGCTGCTCGAAGCAGAGGATATGGGAGGGGGTGGTGGAGGTCGAGGAGATATCCGCATCTGCATCTGAATGTCCTTCTGAGGTGAACCATTGACGGTAGGGGCGAGCATGGAGCTGGGGAATTAGAGTCAACACTCGGGTAAATAGAAGCGAGACAAATCCTGCACACCTGGCTTCTTGCGACTGAGAGACGGAGGGGGTCATCGAAGGGGCAGCAGACGTGGCAGGCTCAGTTGTGATCTTGAGATAACCTGACTGGACCAGGAAGTCCCACACACGACTCGTCTTGTTGACGTCGATCTTTACCAGGTCCCGAGCCTCGCGCCGACGGAGCTTACCTCCTCGTCGAGCATACTCTCTTACAAGAGTCTCTTTGATGACCAGGTAAGGTTTTGGGAGGATGCGTAGGTGTGAACACAGAGCTTGCTCCGCAGGGGTAAGAAGGTGGACTGAAGGGCTGTTGGCAAGGTTTAGAGGAGCAGCTAAAATTACATCGTGAGAAAGTGACAACAGGATGCAACCGCTCGAAGGACATACGAGGACGGCGGATGGCAGGGGCAGTACTTGGGCCAGCTGAAGGGACCAGTCGAGGCGTCGACTCGCGAGAGCCTCTACCCTCGGAGTCGAACGAAACCAGACTTGATCTTCGAGGATCAGGACCAGATGACGCACGGCCAGTTGCACGGTGTTGCAGTCTGTCAGAGGCGTAATCGCGCAAAGGGGCAACTTTGGCTTGGGTCTGCAACAATCTGTTAACCCAAGAGTCAGAAATTGAGAGAACGAAGCACAGACCCGTTTCGCCAGATCAACATCGTATTTTTCGATGTCTGCGACTGTGGACAGGCCGAGTCTACGGTACTGTTGGAGCTCTTGTATCCGTTTGCGCAGCAGTGCCTCATCTGGGAAGAGCTGTGAGATGGAAGAGACGTGGGGAGCATAACGCTAACATAACATGTCGGTTGAGAAGGCTTCATAATCTTCTGCGGTCTGCAATCTTGCAAAGGGTCGCAATCGATGAAGAAACTCTCGTTCTTCTCTCGGCCGCTTCTTCTCCGCTGCTTGCATCTGGGAGCCGTTAGATGTCAAATAGACACACAGAGGAAAGGATTAACCCTACCTTCTTGTAATCCAACAGCCCACGTTCAAAGATCAGGGCCCTGGTTTCCAAGCGCTTCTCCACACGTTGGAAGTACATCTCGAGGAGTGTCAGCTTAAAAGTGATGGAATCCATCGTCTCGTAAGGCTGTGGTTGAGTAGGTTCATCTGAACCATCGTCTTCGTTCGAACCGTTACCATTGGACATTGTGACATCTTCCGACTTCAGCTTCTTGACCTCTCCGTTAACGTGATAGCCGTTGACCGCCCCGTTGACCATTGGTCCTTTGCCCGCAGGGATAGACCCGCTTCGCTGACCTGGCAGCAACCCTAACCGCTTATCCTCTTCCCACTTCATGCGCGCCTTGACATCCAGGTCATTCTCATCTTCCACAATTTGGTCTCCGCCATAGTCGTACACAACGCCAAACTCCAGGTCCTTCACCAGATCTTCAGCTTCATTGTCAACCTCATGCTCGAATTCGAGACGACCAGGTAGAAAAGTGGCAATTTCGTGGATTCCAGGTAGTGATGTTGGTGCTGGTTTGGGTGGAGGAGGTTCTTGATTATTCATGGCGGTTATTCGGCGACGTTTACGGTCGTGGAAAACCTCTGGATCGATGTCGAACTCCAAATCCATCCGCTGCAGAACAGCAAAGGTTGGGACAGTAGGAGCACGGAGCAAGGAAATACACACTGGTAAAGGCCAGTCTTTTGACTCGATGTAAACTTTCCGGTAGTGCTCCTCTACTTCCTCCTTGGTCCGCGTGCCAACATGTTCTGCAATCTTCTTCCAGTTGCCAATGCCATGCGTTGAGATACCAGTCAGGAGTAAAAGCTCCCTGCAAAATCGTTCAATGAGATATAAAGGGGTGGGATCAAAATAGCCTCACTCATCAGCACCCCAGTCTTCTGTGAAAATTGGGTATGAATTCATCTCCTATGAGAAGGGACCGTAAGTGCCAAGAAAACGCGTCGTCGATGGGGGCACACGTACGATCACGCGATATGCATGACCTCTGAGATGTTTTCCGAATTCCTTTCCAGCGCAGAAACACGCCGGACATATGTCCACGCCTTCTCCGGGGACGCATACCGGATCGGCACATTTGATACGAATGGTATGGGTCAAGTCGGTTCCGCAAGCGTCGCACGAATATTGCACGCCAGGCTCATTCAAAGCTGCGAGGTAAGGTATATGGATGAGAAAGCGACATATATGGCCATGAGTCGATCATGCACGCACTTTGAATCTCATCGGGTAAATGTTGCGGTTTCCGTTGCGTAACAGTCATCCTGCAGTCGGACCACTCTATCTGCACCCCTCGACACCAAGACTCCTTCCTCGACGTAGGATGTAGCAGGAAACGAAGTTGAATCCGGAATCGTCGTCAACGCCACCGACGACCGACGACTTGGGCGAAATCTTCAACCCTGATGTCGTCGAGAACTTCCAGAGAACCTGTTCTTGTGGAAATAACTCGAGCACAGTATGCCGCGAGTGGGCTTTGGCCTTGAGGCTGGAACCGCCGTCGGCGACAACGACACTGATGATGAGCAGGTATTTGTTTTTGTTTGCCCTTGTCCAGACTATGCGATGCTCTCTTGCCTAAAACAGTCATCCACCGAACTATAACACAAGCTCTGGCGTCCTTTGGTCTTTAACAAACAGAAAAAGAGATAGTTAATTGCATTACCTGGCGAGTGCACCCCCTGTGTTGTATTTGTCTCTTTTTCTGCCTATACTCTAACTCTTCACGCAGGAGGTAGTACGAACTAAAATGGTTGAGCGCTTAATAATCGTCGGGTCATGGAAGAGGACCTAAAATACAGCACACGCCCAAGCAGGCTCCTTTAATTCTTCAAATTACAACCACTGTTTGCGAATGTAAGAGTCTGTAGCGTGGTGACTGGATTTTCATAGAATGAATTCCAGGCTCACGAAATGGTAAATATTATCTTACCGAGTCGAGGAACAGGGCTTTACTTGATCCTTGGAATAGCACGTATGTATCCCTGTTCTAACATTCCACAAAAAATGTCTTGCAGAATAGCCCAGGTGTGCTCGGCGCAGTTCAAGGATTACGACCTCTTCTCGTCCATTGCCGTGATGGTGACGATACCCCCATCGACATGCCTTTTCATCTGGATCGCTCGACCATGGTGAGCAAGCAAGAGCAGAGATTGAGCTACAGTACTTTATCCCACCATCCATTCGGCGATGGAACCGGCGATGGGTTCGGAATAAGTAAACGGCCAATGCCAGCTTTATCTCATCCTTACCCCGGGTTCTATGCAATGTCAGTAACATTTTTGTTCGTGGCTTCCATTTAAATGACCTTACCGTCGACAATTCTCTGAAGCAACCCTTCGACCCATGATGTCCTCTCATCTTCAACTTCGTCGGATGGTCTTACACCGACTATGAAAAGACATAACGTACTGCGTACCATGCGTTCCTCTGCTTATCTCCGACTCTTTCCATTTGCATCGGAGGCGACCAGGTGGCGAGATGTTCATCGAAAGCATTCTATTACTCCTGCCAGAGTCTATTAGCGAATAAGGTACGGCATGCGACACGAGACACGCAAAGAACAGGCTAATCCAGGGTCCAAGGCCTGAGGTCCTTTATAAAACTGACTAGGGACAGGAGGAAGACAACTAGCTCCCCTTACTCCATCTCTGCTGCGTCCACAATTGGTCTCAACCATGAGGAGGTGCATTTCGAGTATTCCACCCAAGGTATGCCCCTAATAATTCAATTCAATTTCCCTCTTACAGCTTTGATCAATACCCCCAGCATATCACAACCAAGGCTGTCACTCGAAGTGCAAAGCATACCTGGCCACAACTTCCGCCAGAGTTGACGGACAACATCATTGACTTTCTCGCCAACGATGCAGCCTCGCTGAAAGCGTGCGGACTCACCTGCCGGATATTTTTACCCTCGAGCCGGAAGCATCTCTTTAGGCGTGTCGTCTTACGTCCATCAGCATCCAAGGCCACGCCCTCTGGCAAGCTCGTGGCTTTTTTGTTATCCACCCCGCACCTCCTCCCGTATGTAGCCTCGCTGCGCCTCGTCGAGGGGGACTTCCAGCTGGATGGAAGGGGAAGATATTTGGGATGGATGGCACGCGACTACCAACTTGCGACGTTGCTCGCGCGGCTTCCCAATATCACAGAGTTCTCGTTGGAGTCAACCTATAGGCCGCTGGAATGGAACAATCTCCCTAAAGGCCTGAAGGTCTCTATCCGGGGCATTCTCAAGAGCGCCCAACTTACCGACTTGGCGCTCGTGAGTGTGGCTCATTTTCCAAAACGACTACTTCTGGGGACCTGTAGCCTGAAACGGCTCAAAGTTAGAGGCACTATTTTGGAACCCTCGAACGTTCTACACCCTGATGGAAATGCACCGACAGAGCGACAAATTCTGGAGAGTATTTCACTGGACGACTCGGGCAGCATGCTGCTCGACCTTGAGCCTTGTCTTGCACGCGTCGACTTCTCATGCCTGCGTCGCATCTCAATCACGACACGCGGAGGTGCGAGCCGATATTCCAGGGATATTTCCTCGATATCACGACTTCTTGCGCGTTCATGTTATTCTTTATGCGAGCTCGAACTGCTACCTTCCCTGACGTGTGAGTCCTGCCTTTTCTCGAACTTACACAGTGCTTATGAATTTGCCTTTATATAGTCGTCCGAATGAGGACGTAGTACACCATCCCCTGGTTCTTGAAGCTATGCCGAACTTGAAATCCCTCAAACTCGGAGTCGAAATATCCGACTTTGACACGGCGAGCGCCAATCCTTCCCTCCTCTGGGTGTCGACTGTCCTGAATAGTGTTCCTCCTTCGAACGCCCTCGAAGAAATTACCCTCAAGTGTGAAATCATCTTTGGGAATCCCCTTAGGCAAATAGACAGGGCAATTTGGAAGACGTTGGACTGGAGTTTAACATGCGAAGCCCTGGGAAATCTACGGAAGGTCAAGTTTCTCATTCACACCGTCCATTGTTCCGAAGCTCTGCCCCACAAGTTTGGGACCTTCTCTTCGTTCTTGGATAATCAGCTTGTTATTCTTCGAAGAAGGGGCATTTTATGCATCGAGGAGGTTTATGGTTAGTAACTGAACTATATCTTTGGGCATCTTCCAGTGTTCACTTTTCCTTGTGCAATAGACTTGTCTACACATACACTCAAGGGTAATAGTACAAGCGCATAGATCTGCTAGTTTATCTGGTATATGCAATTCATACATCTCTGGATACGTGTACCGACGCACAAATGACCTCCTCTATCCTCTGCTACAACCGCCATTACATAAATCCTAATAAAATATCTAAGGAGAACAACGATGTGTAACGAAAGCACCGTGAAAACAAGAATGGCTAGCAAATACATGTAAGTAGATGGAGTCCGCGTTGGTAAATCTTGAACATTACACCATCACCCTCTCCCCGAATCCCAACCAGAAGACCGTGAAGGTAAGCGACCGAGCTCTTCCCCCTCTTCTTCGTGTTTTGACTTCTTCCGAGGCTCTATTGAACTTGACTGTGCATCTAAACCTTCGCTCCTCCTCACCGTCGCGGAGAGCGCTGACGCGTCGGAAGGGAGTAAGGGCGACGGCGCGCGTCCCGAGGCGAAGTTTGTAGGCCGTCCAAACAGCTCCGCATCCGGCTTGGTTGTCAGCAACAGAATTACGTTGCCGAACCCACTAAGGTTATAGATCGCCACCGCCAGGAAAGTCGCAGCAGGCGGGACGTGATTCTTCCTATCGCCCCTGCCCTCCTGAACAAAGCCAATCCACCGCGCAACGCTGAGGGGGAGGATGGAGACGCAGTATACGAGCGGGTATGCGGCCATGACGAGTGACTGGCGACGGCGCCGGCGGAGCTCGGGGTCGGACTTGTCTGCGTGCTGAAAGTGAAAGCGCCACCACGCGGGGTCATGGATAACGATGTTGCCGCGAACCCAGAAGTAGAGCGGGATGTAGACAAGGATGGAGAAGGCGAGCGTGATCCAGAACCAAATATACTCGGCGAAGATGCGCCACAAGAGGTAGTGGCTACTGATCCAACACCAGTACTGCGGGCGGGATATCACAGGCGTAAGCTCAGTATCGGGTGGAAGGAGCAGATGGAAGGGGATGGCACTTACGGGAGTTGGCGTCTCAAACCGCGGCTCGGTATTGACGGTGTTTCCGACAATCACGATGAGCGCGAGGAATCCCCAGATTAATGCGAGGACTGCTCGAGTAATCGGAATGGAGCGTATGGTCTTGCCCACCCAGACGCCGAGGAATGTGTACACGGCTATGGCCTATGCACAGTGACGATAGAGCGCCCATAAAGTCAAGATGAGACTTGATGGGGGACTCGAATTGACTTACGAGAGTAGTCATAGCCACGCCCGTCTCTCCAACATGTTGAATTATCCCTGCAATGATGAAGGTTTGAGCAGGTGGGGATAGATGATTGTTCACAATGAAGAGGCATACCTTGAGCGTCGCAAAAGCCTCCAGCCTCCACTTTTCCTTCCTGAATCCATTTGATGTCCATAACAGCCCCGATGGCTTGTAGGATGTCGGCGAGAAATAGAGAAAACTTCAGGGTACTCGTTGATTGCGTTCAATGGCAGACGGTTGGGCGACTCACCATTAAATTGTCCATAGGTTGGTGAAAAACCCGAAACCTTTCCCTCGACACATGCCGAAAGCGCCAGATGAGATTCCGCTGCACACACCGGCGAGTCAGTTAAGAAAGAACTGGAAAAGGCTTCGGGGATGGTTGCTCACAATGATAATCAGAAATACGTAGGAGACTGCGATGAGTGAGAGTAGACCAGATTCAACGATGACCTGAACGTAGACCGTGAATTCCCGGAAAAAGCGAGATAGAGAGGGACCTTTACCGTCAAGCCAATGCTCTGACCACGCGTTAGACAATGAATCAAGGGGTCCGTAGCAGCTCGTGCGTATTCCTCCGGCGTGCAGATGACCCCTGGAGGCACCGGAACACTGGCCATCGGAGGGTCCGTGTCGATCCGTCTTTCCGAGACGCTTCAACGACTAGCAATGGGCTGGGGAGATGGTTGAATGCTCAGCGACGGACCAGGGCACACGGTGGAGGGAAGGAGGGCATTTACACGTGCGGGGTGATAGCGATGAAAGCTTTATAGAAAAGTTGGTGCCTAGGCACCGCCCATATGTCTACGGTAGCAGATAGAGCTTTTTTTTTGCGAGGAGCGTGGAAAACCGACGAAATCTGGATGATGTCGCAACAGATGCGAGTCGTGCGACCTGATGCGATGAGAGAAAAAGGGAACTTGGCGGCTATGAAAAGACCTTTGGATCGCACGGTTGATATAGCGATGATATCAGCGAGAAATCGCGATAAGTTCTTCCAAGGACGATATGACGGATAAGGAAGGTGCAGAAGAGGTTCGCACGTGGAAAACGGCATAGAGGTCCATGGGTGGTGGTGATCTGTCGTCAGTGACGGGCATAGGTATTAGGTGACCTGTGCTATACCAAGATTTCTATCATCAGACCACACTGCACAGGCCGTAAATCTGAGTCCTGGCACACCTTGAAAGTAAGCTGTTCCGTCAAGGCCGGCACCATGTCCAACGCCGCAAAGCCATTGGGCAGATCACATGAGATGTCAGGAATGCGAGAGGAGTGTCATAGAATAATGACACCGGCGGTGTGTATATCCTTCACCTTGGTGTCCATGGTGAAAGGAACTGAAGGAACTGGTGGTGCTTATGCAGCAACAAGGGTGGCGGCCCGCATTAGCCGGGCGTTCCTGGCATCGTCCATTCGGGTTCCAAACTTCCACTGCGTGTCACTGTTTCTTCTTTTTTTTTTTCCAACCTCCATGAGTCTTGAGCTTTCCCGAGCCAAGGTTTACATGGAATGACACACTCAAATCCATGTACAAGGCGCAATTCTCGGAATGGCCCACTCTATCAGTTGGGCAAGGACGTCACCGACGCGGTAAGGCAACACCGACATCAGGTATGTGCTTCAACTCGCGTCATTCCATTGAAGGTTTGTAGGCTCACATAAGCACCCTCTCACGAGTGGACGATTTGACGGTCTTGGTACGAGACTACGAGGGTTTGACCTCATGAACGAGTCCCAACTGTCTTGAAGGGAAGAAATATGCCTCATCGGCATCTTGGCGTGGCTTGGGGTCCCAAACTTAGATTGCACTATCAGCAGGGCGCGTATTTATGGCCGCTCTCGACTTTTACCGGCTCTGGGTCGTGCTTGTTGACCCTTTTATTCTGGGCTTCAAAAGCCTGCGCCCCAGTTTTCTCCCATTTTACCTTCTCGGCTGGCCCCCCCACCCATGCCCCCACCCATTTTGTCCTCGATGGGCCTCGTTTCAGCCTCTTTCTTCGTCGCCTCCTTCCTCGTAGTGCTGGGTACTGCCCAGTCTGCGACACTACCCGCACCTGGACAACCCGCGCGCCACGGGATCGTCAACGGATTTGAAATTATTGGAAGCAGCCTTGTCAGCGCGCAACAGGTCGGTTTGTGATCGTCGTTGCTCCCAAACCGTCATGGTGACCGCGTCGTCATTCCCCAGATTTTCCTCGGTACCGCAGATAAAGTCTATTTCGTCGACAAGGTCGAGAACAACCCGACGAGGATTAAGGGCCATCCGGCGTGGGCGTCAGGTATGCAGGAACAGTTGTCGAGGGAAAGGCTTGCTGAGTGTCTTGCAGAATGGGGTCTTTCAGCGAACGACCAGCGACCAATGGATCCTGTGACGAATTCATTCTGTGCTGTGCGTCGTCGGCAACTGTTAAACGCTAAGCGCGTAGGGGCTATAGGGGTGTATTAATTTCATTCTGTAGGGGGGCAACGTTCTCGGCAACGGAACCTGGCTGAACATTGGGGGCAACCAGGGCGTCAGCTACGGTGGGCAGCCAGCTGCGAGCCAGTACGGTGGGGGCCCGTACAACAATCCAGACGGAAGGCAGTCGTGAGTACTCAGCTGAATATCTTTAGACACGTCCATCTGACTGCTCTCGGTCATAGAATTCGGTCAGTATCAAAACGTGTTCGACGAGCACGGAAGATTGATTTCTACCCAGCCTGCTCGATCCATGCGATGACGGGAGCTGCGACTGGGTCATGTCGCCCACGCAGATAGACCAACGATGGTATCCGACCTTGTGAGTTATTTTTGGCCTCCTTTCGGGATGCTAGGTGAACAGTTTGCTGCTGCAGGGAAACACTGGAAGATGGTACCATGATCATCGTGAGACATGCTTTATCGCTATCGTCGAAACCAAGGGCGCTAAGTACATCTTGTTCTCCCAGCTTGGTGGGTGTAGGAACGGTGGGTACGTAAATGACGCAGGACAAGACAATCCCACCATCGAGTTTTTCCCGTCAAGAGGCCGCCCAATCACGTCTCCGATCTTACAGCGAACGCTTCCCGCAAATCTGTACCCGCTGACCTGGCTCCTTCCGTCTGGGCTGCTCTTAATTCAATCGAATTGGGCGACAGTCTTCCTGAACTATACGGCGAACGAGGAGACACCGCTGGATAACATCCCTGACGCAGTGCGCGTCTATCCTGCGAGCGCTGGGACGCTGATGCTGCCGCTTACCCCGGAGAATAACTACACGGCGACTATTCTGTTCTGCGGAGGCTCCAACATCCAGCCAGAGAGGTGTGTGCCGCAGGGCGTTCTTTGCACTGCATCTCCGTCCTTCATGCTCTGCGGACGGCATCGGTGGATGCTAATTACGCATTTCCTTCAGATGGACATCGCCTAGCTTCATCGTCCCTACTTATGCTGCGTCGACCTCGTGTGTGAGGCTTACCCCGGACGTATCACGCCGTTATCAGCGAGACGATCCGCTGCCGGAGGCCCGGACCATGGCTAGCTTCATCGCTTTGCCTGACGGAAGAGTGCTAAATCTAAACGGCGGTCGAATGGGTGAGTACTATGCCTTTCCTTTCTTGCTGCGCTCCTGTTCACCATTCTATTCACCAGGTACTGCGGGATATGGAAACAACTCATGGGCCGTCGGACACTCATACGCCGACAACCCAGTCTTGAGGCCTGCCATCTACGATCCGAATGCCCCGCAGGGTCAGAGATGGTCGACGGAGGGCTTGCAGGCGAGCACAGTTCCCCGGATGTACCACTCCTCTGCGGTGCTCCTGCCAGATGGTACGTCTTTCATATCCATTGCGTACCCTACCTCGCGTTTGCCTCGTTCCTGATTCCTTTTTCGTCATTCTTCGGCTTGTAGGATCGGTACTTGTTTCTGGGTCGAACCCGAACCCGGATTACCTCGTTGGGCCAAACATCAAGTACCCGACAGAATACAGGACGGAGCTATTCTACCCTTCGTATTATAACGAGAGGCGCCCGCAGCCGAAAGGACTCCTAGCGAAATATGCCTATGGCGGGCAGCCGTTTGACGTCTCACTCGATGCAGAGGATCTCTTCAACGATGTTTCGAACGTCAACCAGACGAAGGTGGTCATCATCCGGCCTGGGTTCTCTACCCATGCCATAGTTCGTCCTTTCCTTGACATCGATATGATTATCAAGTCTTTTGACACTTCATCTCCGCAGAACATGGGTCAACGCTACGTCGAACTCGCCACCTCGTACACCGCCTACCAGGAGAACAGCACCGCGATCCTGCACGTTTCGCAGCTACCGCCCAACCCAGCGATCATCGCCCCAGGACCGGCCTTGATCTTCGTGGTGGTCAAGGGTGTGCCATCGATCGGTGGGTTGGTTATGCTCGGGTCAGGCCAGTTGGGTACGCAGCCGATTTTGCCTGTTGGCGAGTTGCCGCAGGCGAATATCATCGCTTCGGCGTCCAATGGGAATGGACAGAATTCGACTGGTGCGGCGTCGACGATACGCGTAGGAGGCTTCAATCGCGTCTTGATGCTGCTTGCGCTCATCGGCCTGGTCGTGCTGTGAGCTTAGAGACGTGGACAGGCTTTACGGCTGACATTTTCTCCTCTCTTATCTTTGACTGTGGATTCGCTTTGACATCTTCATCCTCTCTGACCTACAGACACTGTCTATCTGCTTCGGACACTTGTTCATGACTCTGCATACCCTTTTCGACGGATTTTTCTTGCATCAATATACCCTCATCTTTCAGCTCAAATCTCTTCTTACACCTCAACCTCATATTCTACCCCATTTTTCTACAAACTTTATTGACCTTGCCTTCGAGACTTGCCCCTCTTACTAAGTTGGGACCCCACACCGAACTTTACCATCCCCTTCCATACATACTGGTTGCTGACAGCTCACGTTAACTCACCTTGTATCTAGTTGCTAGTGTATACTCTTAAACCTACCTACCTGTAATGCATTTTGCGTTCTTTTACCCGAGCTAAAAATAGATCCGCAATCCAAAGAAGGAAATTCGGCTTTACGCGCCGCACAGAATTGTGACGGGAATTGGCTTCCGACAGCGTAGACGCCGCGATTCCTCTACGGGATAGATTTCAGCCTCAAAGAAAGCATGTTTATTGAGCCTAGGAGGTCTCATGGAGAAATCCTGGGTACTACAACTTGAAGATGCAACGATATCCTTGTCATGAGTAAAACCAAAGTCAAACGATCTTTTCTCCTTTACAACAATTATTAAGTTGAAGAAAATATGTGCAGAAGGCCTGAATAGAAGTGCTCTTATACCCCGTAGATGTAATTCTGTTCCTAAAACCCGTCGTGAAGAGAAATCTTTGATCATGTCAATGGCCTTTGAGTCTCGGAACATCACTTCGACGCGATAGCAGGTTTTCAAGCGTTTTCCTTTCTTTGATTCACACGTCGGACCTTTTTGTACATTAATATCGCCCACCAGACAGTGCTTTAGATGTGGCACATTCAAGATCTACACTAGCAGTTTAATAAGTTCTTGATTCGTACCGAGAAGCGAAGCACTTTCTGAAAGAGACCGATATCTCGCCGTCATCGGACTTGATCATTGAATAGGAACAACACTGGGAATGACGGAGGACTCCTTATATGACCCAGAGCCTCCCAGAGCTATGGGCTTCCAGGGTGTTGAAGATTCGGATGTGGTGGGCAGAGTCTGGGTCTCACCATATTTGGACCATGGCTATGCCAAGAAGAGGCGGAACGTGCGTGCGGAGTCACTGTTGGCCAAGTCCATATCTTTTCCACCTTCCATTGCCAGCACTTGTTGCTGAATCTTGCTCTATACCTCCTCGATTCGAGCATCATGCAGCAAAACCACCGGCCTGCGTTTACAAGAGGCTTCTCATCTGCCCAGGCACCCCTAACATCCCCCACTGAAGGAAGAACGCCAACAATGCAGAACCTCATGCCTCCTCATCCGAAAGCGATGCACGTAAAGCGTGTTACGCTGACCTCGAAGAAGAACTGGTGGATGGGTACGTCTGCTAGATCGTTGTCTTTCGGATTGCTCGCTGACGCTGATCATAGTCGAGATGAACGAGGAGCAAGAGCCGCAACAACAACATTCCATCAACTCCTTCTCCTCAGAAGAGACAGCCATCGACCCGCCAGCGTACAACCAATACAACCAATACAATCATGGCGTGGACGAGCACAATCACACAATGGATCTCGACCTAAAACACAAGATGCCAGACTCGCCACCGCCATCTCCCATCTACAACCCGCCACGACATCCAACATCTATATTCTCCTTTCCCACACCGACAGCATATTCGGCCCCTCCCAACCCCACTGCTAGTCTGACACCCTTTGCGCACGGATCAGCGTCAGAGCTGTTTAGATGCGTGGTGAAGAAGCCCGACGTCATTCAGCTTGAGATCAACGGCGAGATGCAGTCTAACGCGAGCGATGTCACCGTCCAGTTCCTCGCCGAGCTGCGTGTGTATACCACCGTCGCGCGGCATCGGAATATATGCGCCTTCCTCGGATCTTTGGAGAATGTGGGCATGGTGCTGGCGTACATCGACGGTCGGACGTTGTACGATGTCATCATGGAACGCCCGCTCCTGACGCCCAAGCAGAAGGTTGACTACCATAACCAGCTCCTAGACGGCCTGAGCCACCTGCATTCGTACAGGCTTAGTCATGGAGACTTATCGTTACTGAACGTACAGGTGACGAAAAGGACGAACACGGTGAAGTTGTTGGATTTTGGGAGGTCGGTGTCAGCGGATTCAGTGTTTAGGGCCCCGGATGACGAGCCCGTGGATCCATTCCATGATATCTCGAAACGCTATGCCCACCACACACATGCTTCCCCCCCTTCGAGCACGGTGAAAGTCGAGCAAATTCACCCTGGAACCCGCCCGTTCTCAGCCCCAGAGATTCTGAGGGGCGAGTGCCAGGATCCCTTGTTGGCAGATGCGTATAGCTTTGGGATGGTCATCGTATGCATCGATCGCTGCGAAAGCGTCGATGTGAAGCCGTGGGATCAGAGGAAGGACAAGCTCCCGAAGGATCTGTTCGATGGATGTGACTTGTTCAGAGAGAGGGCGAGGCAGTACTTGAAGAAGTGCACCGAAGGCAGGAGGAGGTTGAGGAAGGAAGATATGATTCCAGACTCGGATTTATAGGTGTCGGAACCTGACCTTTCGGTGGGCGAGGATCTTGGTACATGGCAGAGGGAAGTTTGATATGCGCTCCGTGGTGTTCCTCTGTTGCGGCATATACTTAAAGCAACAGGACGGAGCGGCGGACTATTGGCAGGCTTGGCTGCCTGACGGAGACTTTGTGCTTCCCTCGGAAGCCCGACTGATCCTCGTTCCTCCCTCTTCAGGCCTGGCCTGGCGATAACGCTCTTGGATACCATATGACGACACTCTGGCGATACCTCTCCTTCCTCTCTTTCATGCATACTCGGCACTATCAAGAGAAGGATTGCCCCCCACTCACGATATTGGAACTATATATACCTGAGCAATGATGTCCCACATTGCATCGACGACATTGGCGGCACCTTCAGCACGCCAGCCATTCCTTTGAAGATTGTACCAACTTGGCAGCGGTATACTCTCGCGGAGCACCCGTCGAAAGTGCGCTGGATAATTGTCTTGGGTTGTGATTGTACTCAAGTACTCAGTAGCGAATGGGCATTTGTAATATTTTAATCAATGGATTCATCATTAATTGTAGTGTCGCGACGCCGCTCCGATTCTGCACTGACATCCACTAAAATGGGTGTGATCGACGGAACTAACACGATCGATGGAGACAAATTCCAAGAGTATCCCAAGCCAGTACCTTTCTTTTCTTACAACCATCCTCTCAACCACCATGCCCTTCAATTTCAGCCTTGCTCGCACAAATGGACTTCGTCATCGTAGACATGGCGAAGGGAATGACTCGTTATACGAGACATTATGGCTTTTTGAAGCCGATGGGCCAGCGTTTCTCCTGAATAATTTTGTCCAGAAAAAGGCTCTCTTCATGAACCTCGTCAGCGTTCGTAATGCCAGAAACTAACTGGCAGCCCTCATATGTCTCTCCGAAGAATGCTTATCAGCAAGAGTAGTGACGGATTGGGATGATGGTGTACAACGCCAAGCCGTGGGGAATACAAACAAAGAGTTCAACATTGTCTTCATCGTCGGCCAAGGTGAGCAAAACCTCTTCCTTTTCTCTCGAAATATTTCTAACCTGAATACCGATTTCGATAGCCACACGACGTGGGCTTGCGCACAGACCACTCTGCCGGCAACGGTAACCAAAATTTCATCAGCACCTACACGTGAACGTACCCTTTTTCCGGGTCACTTATCAGGATGAGCGTCGTGTCCTCGGTGCTCTCCACCGGTTCATCACTCTGGAACTTAAATGACCGTTTCGCCTCCCTAATGGATAGCATATTCGCCATCGGTGCTGGCCTCGGCGTACGATTCGTCCTCGATGCTGCCACCCGCCACAACTTCAAGCTCACTGGCTCCCTCGTCGGCTTGTGGGAGGGTGTTGTCCTCCTACACTTTCTCAAGAAGATGCCGCGCTCAAATGACCCCTACATTGCCTACGGAGTGCGCCTCTTTGTTGACTTCCTCGTCACCGAGAGCGTCGCTCGCTTCGTGGTCGTGGTCATCTGGACCGGGATGGGCATGGTGCTCGCCGACATCGCGCCAGCCGTCTGGGACGACGCAGGTGCGAAGCGGATTTGGAGACATTTCCGGAGGGACATGCGGACTATCTGGAAGATGATACCGACGGTGGCTTTCTTCCCTCCCGCTCGCACTGTACGCTTTTCTCCTTCATTAGCGCCCACCGAGACAGTGGGCAGCGAAGCTCTAACACCCTCCGCTTTCAACACCACCGAATTGACACCAGTTACGAACCCCCCCTCCAATCTTCCGCCACCCACCACGAACTATACAGAGGCGACGACGACGACCAAACGCCAAGTACCAGGCTACTTCCCTTCCGGATACTCCGACACTGACAGCTTATCATCCATTGGTTCCCCTCTGCCCAGCAGCAGGCGAATACCTTCGCATGTCGACCCAACACGGACAAGCAGGCGACTATCGGTGTACCCCACCGTCCTCGACGACTCCGATGGGTCATCGCAGAACGGCGACGACCTCGACGAAGGCAACCTTTCCTCCGCGTCGGACACGTCGACAGAGGTAGCCGGCCCGTCGGCCTCCTCCGCTGTGCCCATTGACACGGAAAATATCCCAGAGATTGAAGCCGAAGAGGAGCCACCCATACAAGTCTCGACAGAGAAGCCAGAGGAAGAAGCCGACCTTACAACTCCAAGGAGCCGTCCGATTCAGATGCCGCCGACGCCCTCCGACTCTGCGGCGCGGTGGGACCGTGATATTCGGGACCAGGACGAGCCACTGGGACAGCGCCCCAAGTCAGAATTCCTCCCTCAGATTCCTGACTTCCTCGAAGAGCCGACTTCTGAAGATTGGGAGAAGATAAAGAAGGAGGACTGGATGGACGAGAAGGAGCTTCCGCCTACGCCTACTGAGGAGCCTCCGGAAGAGACCAAAGCTCAGACACCTGCGACAGAATCGGCTGCCGAAGGCGCACCATCGCCTGAGGAAGAGGGTTGGGATACTATGAGGTCACAAGTTTTCGGCGATGATAATGACGAAGCGAAGAACGCAGAGGCTGCCGACAAAGCACAGGATGCTGTTCCTACGAATAACGACACTCAAGAGCAACAACTACATAACAGGGAGTCGCAGCCACCTCCGTACCAGGATGACTTTGACGACATTTATGGTGATGAAGCACCTCCCGAAAACCCTGCTGGGCCCTCGACTAACTGGGTACGTTTTTCTACACTCGCCATATTCGGCGGAGTACATGCTTATCAACGTTCTCTATAGCTAGCCCTAGAAGAGACACGTTTGCGAGAGCAACAGGAAGAAGAAAGTAGGGCAAATGAAGAAGAGGAGGAGCGGTTGAGGGAAGAAGCCTCAGAAATAGCAGAACGTTTGAAGAAAGAGGAAGAGGAAGAGGAAAGGAAGAGGGCTGAAGAGGAGGCGGCTCGTCTGAAGAAAGAGGCCGAGGAGAAAGCTGAGGCGGATCGGATAAAGGCCGAAGAAGAGGAAAAGCAAAAGAAGAAGGAAGAGAAGCAGAAGAGGAAAGAAGAGGCGGCTGCTGAGCGAAAGAGGAAGGAGCAGGCGGACGAGGAGGCGAGGAAG